>JAGVVM010000640.1:0-23393 GCA_019149425.1 Psidium friedrichsthalianum | reverse complement strand
AATACATATTCTAGTAAATCTTGAGATATGTGTAAGTCTCGAGTATTGGCTATGGGCATTCGGTTATTAGCCATGTTTATATATCTTGTTACACATTAAGAAAAGTTAACTATAAAGCAAAGACATATGCAGGTTCATTAGAACCATAAAGATATTCTTTAGTGGCATGTCAGGTTCTGCGTCACATAAAGAGAGAGAATGATGTCCGACAAAGTGATAACACATAAATGTATCTCTTTTGAGGTGCTATCCAATTGCCACACTACCATATTAAATCCATATCAGTAAAGTTAAGAACACTCATGACCATGGATGGCTCTGTGTCTGCTGACGCAGTTACTGGCATGATCCGGTGTTTGAGACTTTATGGGATTGGATTGGCCGTTAAGATTAATCCTTAAACCAATATGAAGGCGCGCACTAAAGTACAATTTCAATAATACTCGCTCAAGTGGGAGAATGTTAGAATTTTCTTTATATGGGCTCGCCTTAATTGGAATTGTAATTGACTGTTATACTGTATTAATTATCGTATACGGTATTGGTTTAATAAAGAAAGGAATTAAGGTATCTTAATGGGCCGAATATGGGCCTGGTTGGGTGGGCCGAATTCCGGTCCGGCCCGTGATGGAAGGCCCAGCCGGAAGTTATAAATGGCTAGGACCCCCCCATTTAGCCCTAACCATGCCATTTCCTCCCATCTCCTCCATAAGGCTAGTGAGAGAGAGAGTGACGAGGTGAGGCCAATCCATCGACGCCAGGCGGTCCGGAGGGCATAAAGGGGAAGAGTCCTAGCTCATTCGTCGGTTTTGCGTGTCGATCAGCCATGGATGCGAAATCACTACGCCGACTCGATATCATGGCTATTTTGTTATTAAAATGTGACTATGGTGGTCCTAGGGTGTCGTAGTAGACGATGGAAGGTTGGAATGCCGGCCAACACCACAACCTCACTTGGATTTTTCTCTATTGACTCTGGGTTCAATTACCTGACTGGGCTGCATTTCTGTGAGTTAGAAGATGTCATAACGAGCTTGAATCAGAGAGTGTTTTACATCTTCATCGGCAATCAGTTGTGGACCAGGTTGATGTAGCTGGATGGACAAACGGCAATGGAATCCCTACTTATATCATTCGTTAACTCCCTCTAATTTGACTAACACAAAAAATTGTGATGTGATTTTTTCATTACTTTCTTTATCCTACCTAGTGTTCATGTGGCTAAACGAAGACGTTTTGATGAAATCTTAGATAGTTTTAAGAAAATAAGCAAATTTAAAAAAAAAACACACACACACGCTCTCGCACACAAAAGAAAAAAATAACGTGGAGGAAACTTAGGCGATGGCTGCCCGGCCATGGTGGAGCTGCGGTGGCTAACTCTAGTTAGAGTTTCCTCCATTTTTTTATTTATTTATTTTTGTGCTTTCAAATTTTCTTATTTTTTTAATATAACTTAAATAACATATGTATTGCAAAAATATATTTCGATCAAAATAATGTCATAGAGTCTTATATTTCATGTTTTAGACAAGTCATCACCAAGTAGGAGAGAATAATAATAATAAAAGGGTATGTTAACATTTTCCGTTGTCGGATAGAGTTAACGAAACGGCTTAATTGCATTTTAAAAGTTTTAGGACTCAATTGCATTTACATAATAAGTTTTAGGACTTTCCAGTGCACTTATCTAATTTTTTTCAATAAAAAGTTATTAGCTTGCGTCTTCTTTTTTTTTTTGGTCAAATGCTTCTGTATCTTCAATGAGTGGATTTTGTTTGTGACCAATAACATTTTCACGACGAAATAGTAAATGTCATATATCTACTGGCAGCATTTTTTACGGAGGTGGTATAACTATTTCTTGAAAAACCCAAGAAAAAGCAAGTAACTATATCGATTTTTAGCCGTGATTTGAGCCACGGACATTGGGTTTGTAGAGATGACCCTAACTCGATTTTTCAATATCTAAAAATGATCAGCTGTATGCCTATACTTGCACCAACATGCACGAGTCTGCTTATTTCAGCTCCAATTGCCTATGTTCATCAATAACTAGGTGCCTATTTGGTAACAATTTTGTTTTCGGGAATGGTTTCTGAGCAGAAATGATGATCATCATTAAAAACTGCCAAGCTCTAGTGAGAAAAGCCTGAGACACCCAGATGGAATATAAATTGTGACTGACTTGAAACCACCAGACCACACATGCCCTTGTCGTTACGAGGTCGAGCCATAGCGGCACAGAAGAGAAGGATCTATGCGAGCGCAGAAGAAGCAGTTTAGATCCAGAAGAAGGGCAAAATGAAAAGAAAACAGATCATTAAAGCGCAGGCAAAAGAAGAGAAACAGATGTGAAGAAGGGAACCCACTGGTCTTGGGCCCTGCAGGTTGGTTCCAAAAAGCTTGAAACTTGGAAGCTGCCATGGCACACTCTCTCTCCTCTCTCTCTCTCTCTCATAAGATGAGAACTCGAAACCGGGCAATTAGTATTGGGATTAAAACACGAATGCGCTCTCATGATAAGTTGTAGGACCTAAATGTATATTTTGAAAGTTTTGAGAGCCAATTGCACTTACTGACAAATTTTAGGACTTGATCGCACCTTTTGAAAGTTTTGGGACTCGATTGCATTTTCGTGGTGAGTTTTAGGACTTCCGATGCACTTATCCCTGGCATTAATATTAATTGGTGAATAGCAACATCACATTGCATATGAATATCACCCGCGCTACATGGCAGTTGAGCACTGTCCGGTGAATAGATTAAGTCTGCAAAAGCACAAGTTCGCATTTCCATCAGCAATATAGAAATGCAACTTGCTTTGACAAAGTCTGCACTGTCGAGTGATATTCTAAATCCAACACGTCGTCATCTTAAATCGACTCTTGTACTTTAATAACCTCATCCTTAAAAAATAATGTTTCCTAAGTTGGACGAGAGTAGATGATTCAATCGGGCACTGTCCGGTCTCCGGCATGCTTTCGCGGGCTGTTTAACCCGGTTCAACGGCTTACCGTTGTGAATTCTCTTCCAAGTCTCATATTATTGAAACCATTTCTATTGCTAATTGATTAATGAAGGGGATAAGACATCATCCGAACTGAAGCCATTATGGGAAAAGAATGAACACGAAAATTTGACAGGAGGAAAAAAAAAGCAAAAGAAAAGAAAAGAACAATCGCCCCAATACAAATCGAAACGTTGTCAAAGAAACAAAAGAAAAGCCTTATTCAATGTCCCAAAACAATCAACTCCGACTCTATAACGGGCAGCTCCGGCTCGTTAGTTGCCGGGGCCTTGGTCGGCGCCGCTCTGATCACCTCTGCATCGCCGGTGCTGCCGTCCTCTTGATTCACAGAGTCTGTGCCGCTGTCCTGTGGGCTCGAAACGCCATCAGCATTGCTAGCGGAACCGGGGTCCGCAGCCTCGGCACTGTAGTTCGAGAAGAGCATGAGAGACACGAGGGCTAGAAGAATCATTCTTCTGGGCATAGTAGCCATTAGTTGCAGTGACGAGATAAAAGGTCGTTTATCGATCTTGGTTGTGGGAAGGTCTTATGGAGAATGTGTTTAAATAGATGGGCCACATTTCTTTGTGCTATTTATGGACTTGGAGCTTTCTGTGGCATCGAGGCTATAGGCAAAGTTTGAGCAGGTCTCGCGGAGTGCTTTCGAGCCGAAAATGGAAAGCTGAAACTCTCTCTATTAATTGACATTCACAAATTTGTAAACGGTTGTTCTTCTTTCGTCTTGCTTCTTCCTGTTGCATTTGGTATTAAGCATGTCGTGACTGAATCGATGAAGAAGAATAGCACCGCACTTCACCATGAGTGGTAAAGAGATTAAATGAATCTTGTCTCAGAGTTTTTCACGCCTTTTTCGTGCTCTTTTGCGCGATCTCGGTTTCACGATGGATCACAACAATTGGCACACGCGAGTGCCTGCACATGCTAGGCCGACACATGGCTGTTGCATAGCACAAGGTTTCGGGCCAAGCGAGAAGCGCCACACGTCGGCGTGGCTATCCTCCGTAGAAATACTCCACGTTATTATACAAAAGACTAGCATAGAATACATCATGAGGTCCAAAAATGAAATCCATCAAAGCAGAGCATTCTGACTACGATCTCGTTGCCATTTTCTGATGATGCTCGTCCGAATGGGACTCCACTCAGATCAGTTTAACTCGACCAGCAATTTTGCCAGAATAAATAAAGTCGGGCCATATTGCGAGATCTTAATCTCTTCAAAAAAAAAAAAATCTTGTCCATGATTCTACTCGATCAGCGTGAGTCACAAACTAATTAAAACAACGGTTTCATCTGTACTGTATGTTTGTTTCATCAAGTATACCTTTCATCATATTGATGCTGTCTTCACATCGTCTAGGATGGTTGATGCAGCTATCATACTCGGGCTGCCGTACAAACACTTGCCGCTTGATTCCTGTTGTGCTCCCTTTGCTAATTTTTCCGAAGGCCATAGAAGCTTCACAACTTCCGGCGCAGCCAGAGCTTGTTTTGCACGAAGCCCTTCATCATGGATTAGTTCCCTGCGACAAGACCTCCCATCAAATCATGATACATGAAGATTGAGTCTTTCCATTAAAGATCATAAAAACTTAATTAAGCCAGATCAAATCTATGCAGACAAAGACAGTGAAAACTTGGCATGTGCTGCTCCTAGATGCTTGTTCCATCAAACCTATCCATTGACCAAGTCTATTTTTCTTTTTTCCTTCAATTTACGTCCTAACAAAAGCAGAAGGTATAGAAACTTGAACCTCAATACAACCTGTTCATGTATCAAGTGATTGAAGGAACTACTCTGACCAGTATCTCCATTATGAAGATGGTAATCTATATGACAGGCATTATGAACAACCTATTTAATCAGAAAGAAATGAAAACCAAATGAAAAGGAAAACACTTATGTTTGATAACATCATACATGAGCAACGAGGTCAGTTTCCCAGGTGTACATTGTTGAAACAAAGCTTCTGGAATGACACTTGTATTCAAAGGATGTTGGGGAGAGAGGTGTATGGTATTTTTGCTTTGTAGCGAATGAACAACTCTGTTAGAAAATGAGCTCGGTAAGCAACAACACATGGTAGCCGAGTAACTTGCATCTCCACAGCAACGGTGCCAGAAGTACACAAAGCAACTCTGCTTGCCTGCAAGGAGTTTAATTAAGTTCACTAAGCAGAAGTTTCGACAGAAGACGTAACAGCAAAATTTGTAGGTGCAGACACGAGATTCCATTAGTAAAATAGATGCTGTGAAAATGAGAGGTGACAATAATATGTCGCATTTGGATGTTGAAGCATGCAAATTGTGGCACTCTAATGCCGACTGATGTAGAACTATCAAGTCCTAGAGAGAGGAAATTCCCATGCGAGATACTTTGTTCAAATATCTGCCTTCTGACAAGTCAACTTATATACATTGATTGATTTTAATAATCTCACATCATGAGCTACTGTCTACCCAATAATTAAGCTCTAAAGCAGGGTGGAAAGTTAGTACATCAACTAAACACAAGACTATTGATGACAAAGAACCTTACCAAACTGAATTGGCCTAATTAATATAACCTTTGGAAAATGGACTACCAGGGAAGCTCAGACTTCTATTGGATCCAACACATTGCAATCATGATTTGACTTCATTAACACACGAAATATATAAAGAAGCCTCACACTTAAAAGCTTCATATTTTGGCTGTGCTTCTCCACCTGGAATCAATATGACAGGCACTGGCCACTTCCTGACAAATCCATCCATGTAGGCCTCCACATGCTGACTAGGTGCTACGTGAATTACCGTTAACAGCTCCGAGATGGATGATTTTAGCATTGTAACAGTCTCTACAAAGATGGGAAGCATGCGTGCAACCTCTTGCAGTCTACTTCCAGGGAGCAAGCTAATGATTGTACCTCCTTAAGGACCAAACAGAGTTTCAAAACCAGGTTAAACGAAGGCTTCCAGCAAATGGAAAGGTCAAGACTCCAGAAATAAATTCAATCACGCAATTTGATAACAGAAAAAAAAAAAAGGCACGAAATTGGTTAACATGGTTGAAAGTGACCTTTCATTTTTCAAGCATGAGCCTACATCTCATTCTCATAGCCAAAGCACTAGGTATTTTTCTGGTCAAAATGGCACTACAACTGGTGCAGATTGGTGAAGAAAAAGTTTAGGGAAAGATTAGGACACTAAATTCTCTTCAGTCACATTGCCTGAGCTTGCCACCGCACTCACAATATCTTACAATGCCACTCCAACAACAGATCAGTATGCATAACCTGGCATGTTAAATCTTTTAAATGAGAGCAGAAGACCCACTCCTTTACATTACCCGAAGGTACTTGGTATTTGGACCAAAAGTTTTCCCTACTCCCAGCCAATTTCCATATTCTTGAAGCATCTTCTCCCTAAATATGCATTTCATTCAGGTGTCATTGTAAAACAACATGAGAGCAAATAGAAGGCATAAATAACTAAATATTACGTCATTTCAAAATCTTAAAACAAGTAAACATGTTCAGATGGGGCAGGCACTTGCCCAGTTAGCAAAACCTAAGCGCTAGAAGAATTATTGAGCAAAAAAGACCCCCAAAAGACTTCAACTGAGTACCTGATTCAACTCCAAGGCATCTTCTAATATAGGGTGGCCCACAAAATTCGCTGACAGTCCATTCGACCTGCAAACTTCAGCCTCATTTGGGAGTATACAGAAAATATGGTCCACAAACTTAGCAAGGTTCTTTAGTCTTGCCTCACCCCCTTTCCATGCCCAGAATGAAGGTGTAACAAAATGGAAGTGAACAGGGCCATCCGCATATTGCTGATAACGTCTAGCTGCAAAAGCACAGTCCAATTTCCCTATATCATACAATCTGCAGAAGCGCTATGTGAAAACGATTTGGACTACTCCAGGGCAGTACAAGTTAACCCTCAGCAGCTTCAGGAGACGGAAAGAGAAACCCTTGGAATCCACTGTCACCACAACGTGAGGCTGAAACAGAAGAGCGGCATCCACTGTTTCCTTCAATTTCACCTGTCAATTTAAACCCCAGTATTTATAGACAATGAAAAAAAGCATCATATAAGCCACGAAAAGCGTAAACAAAAACAACGGGAAAACTTTACATGCTTCTTGAAATGCACAAACATGACATTGGCATTGCTCAATACTCACTCTGAGTTTACCCAAATGAGGTATTAGCTCCCAGATACCCATCACTGAAATATCCTCCATAGGAAACAGGCCTTTCAACCCCCGCTTAGACATCATCGATCTGATATAGCACAGAGACAAGTCCTTATGCTCTTACCCTTCAATGTATGCATGACTTTTTTAGTCTAACTCAAAAACAATCTTCTTGACGATGACCTTTTTTAGCTTAATCCAGGAAACAAGGTTTGAGTTAACGCATGTTTATCACCAGAGGTGCCTCATTCACACGAATTTCAACAAGAACATTTTACTACATGAGAACAATGCCGAACTCAAGAGCAGCAGTATATGTACAGAAAGCACTTAGCATCAGTCAAACACTGACCCAATTTCAAATTCACCCAAAAGTTCGGCTACTAAAGTAAAGAGCTAAAAAGATTATACAAGTGCAAGAAATACGGGGCGACATCATTACCATCCGACGCCAGCGAAACGAACCGGAAAAGGAGAGAGAGTCTTGAGAGCGGTCATGAGGCGAGAAGCGATGGTGTCCCCTGAAACCTCCCCTGCAATGACGAACAACCTCAACTCGCCATCTCTCGCCGCCATGCCCAGCACGGACTTGCCCGAGATCGAGGCGTGGCTTCTCCATTCACCCAAAGCGCACGGTCTACGGTGATTTCCGTATAGCTTCCACACTGTTCTGACCACCACCGCCATTTCCGGTGACCAATCGTCACAACATAGCCGAAGATCGCACTGTAAATAGCCACTGAAACGAAATGGTTAGAGGAAAAATATTGGGCTTTGGACTGAGGCGAAGAAGCAAGTAACAAGGAAGGTTCCTCGAAGAACGTTGCGAAATTCTAGGAGTCCGTAACGCCGTTGGTAAAATCCTCTGTAGAAATGAAGCTCCCGAGTACACGAAGTTTTCTCCGAGTAGGGATATCAAATTTATTTGTTCATAATTGTTTGATTCTTCCGCTTTAAAGAATTTTAAAAATTTTAGATTTTGTGAAAATTTCAGGGAAAAAAAATTAAAATAAAGAACAAAAAGAGTTATTTCAAGATAATGAATAATGCATGAAAATATAGCGAAAACCGAAAAGCAAAACAAACCTCTTGAGTTTGACGGACTAAATCAAATTTGAGGGAGGGAAATGTGACGAACTAGACTAATGATGTTGAATTGTGTGATAGATAATGAAGTTTGAATTTCTAAAGGGTTCTCTACAACGCACCGAGTGTGAGGAATGATAAGTTATGTGGTTTCAAATAACAGCACATATGGGGAGCTGCGTAAAATTGGAGATGTTGCATTGCAATGTATCACAAAGTTAAATTGGGGACTTTACCAAAGGTTTAGTCGGTTACATAAGAAAAAGAAGGAAAAAAATGTGAAAGCAATGCTGCGCTAAAGGTGTTAAACAGGTGAATCGGATAAGGTCGAATATGATCCAATCCATATTGACTTATTTAAGTCGTTTTAACTCATTTTTCACATAGCACAATTTTAATAACCCATACTCAACACTACCCGTATTATTTAAATACTTGTAATTTAATTTTTATAATTTATTAAGAAAAATAATATTGCTGAAACACTTTTATATTATTAGATTTTTTAAAAAAAATTCTAAAAAAATTTAAACTTCTTAAATTTTTTATAAAAATAGTTTTTTATTATTACCCACAACCCACTACCTCTGCCCGCCACTGGCGACCACTGCTGCCTACTGCCGCTCACCGTAGCCCATGCGTTATGACTCGACGACGACACTGACACAAATTCAGTGAAATTGCTCCTCCTGCTTCCGGAGAGGACGACCATGCGCTTCTATATCTACGTTCGCTCGGTCTCTTGGTGTGCGTTTGGGTGAGAGAGAGAGAGAGAGAGAGAGTGTGTGTGAATGTGTGTGTGGTGGTGTGAAGCAAAGCGGCGGAGGAAACCAAACTAGTACGGTTGCACCGGTGCACCACCTCAGTCAGTCGCGGGGTGGGCAGAGAGTTGAGCTCGAGTAGGGTGCTTCACGTAATGAGCTGAACCGAAAGATCTAAGCCCAATGCCTATTTGGCCAAGCTGACTCTTCCAAGTTTCCTGTTTTCATCATTCATACCTTTGTTTTGTCCCTACTTATGAGAATATTATTTTCTTTCTAAAAATCCTAATCCAGAATTTTAAATTTTCACACTCACCGAAAACATTCAAGACCAACTAAATATCAAGCCATCCAAACTCTAAGCAAGATGTTAAATGAGTTTGCAAAAAAGACTAACTTCGGTCTTTTCAATGTTTAATTTTGCTTGGTAGTATATGAATGGTATTTGTTAAAAAGAGAGATGTGGGTGGTGATCATTGCGTCAAAATTAAGAAAAGTCTTTGGTCTTCTACCAGAATTCTCATATTTGAGCCAAATAAGATTTGACCTCTCTGACCTACTAATATCTGAGTCAGGAGAATAACCTCACAACCAGAAAACTAAGAACAAGTACACCAGCAAAACAAACATCCGACTTTTCCATTACGAATCAGCAATATCCAAGAGCAAGTACTCAATTTTGCCGGACCTCCCCATTCTGTTTCCGGAGTGCGAATTGGTCATAACTCATCCTTGTTTGGTGCATCCTCGCTCATTAGTTCCTCAAGAGAGAATTCGTCCTCTTCAAAAATCTCTCCATCTTTTCCATCCCATGGCTCCGTCTTCACGATCACAGGGTGGCCTTCAAAAGGCAAATTGCCCTTACCACCAAGCCCAGCTTCCCTCACAAACTCTCTGACAGGCCGAAATTGAGTATGATATGTCAAACTATTTATACATATTGTCAAATTGATACTAAAGCAGCACAGGGTGTTGAGACTTACATAATATGGTTAAGTTCGAATGCGCTCCGAAGCGGGGCATATGCACCTTTCTTTGCATTTAGTGCCACCAATGCGGGGTACCCATACCCACCCACACCGACAAGTTTCTCTAGATCTGGTTGCTTACCGGCGGCGACCCAAACATAACTGCATCAGGTGGAGTTCAAGTTTTTAACTGAACTTCACTAAAACTTGTTTGGAAACCACAGGCATTTCTGCAGAGAAAATTCAGAAAGCAAAGCCACAGCTACTAACCTGTAAGGACTTCTTTTGAACTTTTCTGCTACTGACAATAGCATCTGAATATATCTGTTCCTTCCTTCTGCCTTAGTGTCCAAGATATCAGGTAAGAAAGCAACAAAACAGATGGCAGCTGAACCGCATTTCTCCTCCATAACATCCTTTTGAAATAATGACAGTGTCAAGCCAGCGAAATTTCTAAAAGTGAAAGAAGCAGAGATTTACAGCCATGAGAAGAACTTACTTGGCTGGTCAGCTCAGTCACTTCAGGAGGAGCAACATTTGTCTCCAGTTGCTCTAGAGCAAAGGATTCAATAGCAGAGGCAGTTCTAGCACCCTCATACGGAATTGGACTGTCTTTGTCAGAGCCGAACACGAGGATAGTAGGGAAGCCTTGCACGTTGTACCTGCTCATTAGAGACTGGCAATCCCAATCCATCAGAATTGCACAGAGGAACAACTTTTCAAAACATGTTATAACATTGAGATATTGTCAGTGTGCACTAGCTAGGAAACTAAGGGCTGGAGCTTGCCAAAAGAAGTATTTTATTTCAAGAGTGTTTCCCTGGACTATCCACAAATAGGAAGTTTTTCCCTTTTAAGAGAATCGACAATCAAATTTATGTATGATAGATTGCTAAGGTTCACTGAGGCTGCATCATTTTTAGTGGCAAAATAAATGGAGTTCCTTAAGGATGTGAAACCAATCAGGTAACAGATTGAAGTTTGAAATCACGAAAATAAAAATTCTCACGAAAATGTAGGTCAAGCCCTTCTTAATTGAATACAATTGCATGTAGAAGCAAAAATTACTGTCAACTTTCTATTTGTTGTAATGATGAAGACGAATCGAAAAAATAAATAAATGGAAGGACCATCTCCTCCTAAATTTGAAATTAAATATACTACCTTCTCGGCGTCACAGTCAACATGTCCCAACTTCACTTTTCCTTTCAAATTATTGGCAGCCTTTTTCCACTCAGGTGCCAGTTTTTTACAGTGACCACACCTTCAAAAGCACAAGAGGCATAAACTTCTTGATAAGTTAAAATGCAACAATTATATCTTGCCACTGAAATATAAAATTCAAAAAGAGACAAAGTGCATAAAAGTTGTTCTTATCAAGATGATTTCTCCTTATTATTACAGCCGTTTTCACTATTCAAAGATGCATAACTTTGTTTCAGCAACATAAACATAAAAAACAAAAGAGTCCACAATCAATGAAAAGTGCAACAGTCAAAACTGGCCATTAAACATATAAAATCCAAAAAGAGTCCAAGTGCATAAAAGTTGTCCTTATCGAGATGATTTCTATCCTCATTATCACAGCTGTTTTCGCTATTCAAAGATGCATAACTTACAATTAATGAAACTAGATACATACACCGTAATCATATCATTGAGCACCAATTCGCAAGAAAATGTTTCAATAATCAAGTTACTAGCTTGCATCTGACTAAGATCTGGACTTCTCCATAATTTCTTCTGGCAGTACTGTGTTTATATACATAGACAAAGAGATGGATTAAGCAAACTAAGAATTAATTCCAAGGAGCAGTAAACAGACTACCTATAAATCAATTAAACCAAAGAGATCAACCATCAAGGAAACAGAATGTACCATGGAGCAAAAAATTCTACAACCCAGAGTTCTTTACTTTTGAGAACCAACTCATCAAAATTGCTGGAAGTCAGTGCAACCGACACACTAGGTTCGGATTTCTCACTTGATCCTCCAGTTGATTTACCATTAAGGCGTTCTTTGAGAAGTGCCTTAACCTACACACAAATACAACCATTAAGAATTGAACACATCCACATATACTCTGTTTACTAGATAACTAAACATTTAAGAGGAGACATAATTCTGCTTTTCAAAGTATACCACTGAGTTAAACACAATTTAGGACATAATAATGCGTTCACTATTGAAAAATTTAAGAGTCACAAGGGAAAGGCATTTATGTTTCTATCATTAACTTTAGTACGGAGACATATTCTATATCATGAAAGCAAATCCATGAGAATATACTATGCCTGAGCCTGGAAATAGAATATAATATTTTGAAATTTATGTAATGTGTTGAAGATGAAGGCTAAACTTAAAATTCTGAATCTAGAGATGTCATACGTCCTTTGAGTATTAATTCTTTATGGTTCGTTATCAGTTGAACAAAATTCTATGTTTACATCAATTCTATGTTTACTTTTCAACAACCTTGACTATTACTGTGTTCCAAAAAGGTCAAATATGGTCCCCCCAAGCTCCATCCCACAAAGACTGCTATCAAGTAATCTTAGAGATTCCATGCAACAGTGAATAGTCACTTCCCATGGCTGCACTGCAAGCCATCAAGAGACAAAATACTACAGTGGAACAACTGTTTGCACAGAGCACTTTAAAGGCCACGGAAAGGACGAAAGAGAAATAAAAAAGTAGACTCAACCTCAGGGAAATTTGGGTTTAGTCTCCAATTACATTTAGAAATAATATTGTGAGATCAAAAATGTGTCTAGGGTTATACATGTAGATTTCTCAATTGTATTTCTCCATTAGGCCGTGAGTTGTTACTGGCCACTAAAACCTCTTCTTATTGTTATCAAGGAATGGCCATGGTTTCAGTTGGTTTCACAGCCAACAAAATAATGTAAGTTAAACTTACCTTAAGTCTAATTCCTCAATTAAGCTGGTAAGCAATGATCAAAATCCTAAATAAACCCTTTCGTGGAAATGCGTAGATGACAAAAACATAAGCAGAGCAATCCATAAGTCCGCTCAATATCAACATTAACATCAACATCACCTTTATCCCAAACCAATTGGGGTCGGCGGTAATCAATAGGAGGCTCAAGAGAGAAATAAAAACAGACCTGTTTCAGTGCAAATTCTGCAATAGGTTTGACATCCCTTGCTCCTTGGTAATCAATAGGAGGCTGCCCAGGTACAAACACCTTTATGGTTGGAAATCCCTTAATTCCATACTCCTACAGTAAAGTAGACAAAAAGTACATAATCAGAGAGGCAAGGTAATATAATGTGAGGCAAGGGGACATAATGTGAGGATATCTAAGTTCCTTGTGACATCCGTTGCATGTTGCATAGAATCATAGAAAGGGAAAGAAATCACTCCGGGGGCTCATTTTATGAATCATTTGTGTCTCAGTATGGATTTGAAGAACCCATGAGAAACTGGTGCTGTCTATCTTGTCGTGCTTTGTGGTGCCTAAATGTGCTTCTACTGAATTGAGGGACAAGAACCTCTCAAACTGAACTTCGAGTTTTGAGAGCCAAAAATTGAATC
Source organism: Psidium friedrichsthalianum (assembly GCA_019149425.1). Taxonomy (NCBI): domain Eukaryota; kingdom Viridiplantae; phylum Streptophyta; class Magnoliopsida; order Myrtales; family Myrtaceae; genus Psidium; species Psidium friedrichsthalianum. Next base: position 9,801 of record JAGVVM010000640.1, on the reverse strand, counting down.
CATCAACTAAAGAATTCCTATGGAGGGAAACCTGAGCGAGGGACTGGTGTGCATCAGCATCTAGAGCCGCCACAGTGGCTACCCCTTTCAATACAGTGGCTGCCTTTTCCCATGTTGGTGTTAGAGCTTTACAATGGCCACACCAAGGTGCAAAGAATTCGACCAAAACAACTCCATTCGAATTCAGAACCTGCAAGCACAAGTTTGGGATAATTTAAATCCATTTAGCTCTTACAATTACGAGACTGATAGACTAACAGATCACTAAGGTAACAGAAAATAAAAGGATAACAATTTTAAGAGCATTGCAGCCGCTACAGGAATTGTGCATTCGGCTAATTAAAGGGCGCCCTCGTACAAAATCAAGCAGCCTTGGCTTCACTGTAATGCTGTCCGAGACCAGACAGCCAATGCTCGAGAAGTGAAGCAAGAGACTGACATTCAAGGGTTCTAGTTCATAGAAATGAGTAGTGAGATTGCAAAACTAAACACGACAAGCAAGCACATAGCGTAAAAGAGGACTCACGCATCAAGAGAGGAAGAAAGAAGTTGCATCTTAATGGTTGCCACTCAAAAGAAGGCCCCAATAGGCGCTAGCCTCATTCCTTATCTGATCTACAATACTTGAACATATCCGAAGGAGGAGGAACAGCATCGCGGAACACGTAAAATGAACCGAGAGCACGTAAACTCGAGCTCGACGACAGAATTCAGACAAGCCACGGATCAGAAGACGGCGATTACCTTGCTCTTGAAGTTGGAAGGGTTGAGCTGAACCACCGGAGAGGACGCCCGTACAATGCCTCACACGAATTGAATGAGAACAGGAGCGCGACAATTGCGCAAACTAACGACGCCGATTGTGATCTATGCATCTCTCTCTCGTTCGCTCGTCGTTTAGCAGAGAGTCTCAGAGACAGAGAGCAGAAACCTCTCGAGCTATTATTATTACACAGAGCGAGTGGGAAGAAGAGAGGAGGCGTTTTCAGTAGTAGCCCGAGGCAACGTGTTCTCGCCAATAGGACTCTTACACGTCACCGGGGCTTGCGGATGCACGGCAATTTCGTACTCCTCCGCTTCACAGCAGTGGCCTACTGTTAGCCCACTGGGCCAATCGTGTTTCATTTTTCTCTGTTTCGCAAAGGTAAAATGAAATAAATAATCCCTAAATTTTGATCCAATATATAATATAATCCTTAAATTTTTTAATTGATCAATATAATTCCTAAAATTTTAACTTAATATGCAATGTAATTTTGAACTTTTAATTTGACTAATATGATCCGTGAACTATATGAAGATGTTCAAAACATCTTCATATAGTTCAAAAATCAAATTGAACATGTTCGAAAAGTTTATGAACTATATTGATCAAATTAAAAGCTATGGACCATATTGCACATTAAATTAAAATTCATGAATCATGTTGATCAAATTAAAAGTTCAATAACTATATTGCACATTGAGTCAAAATTCAGAAACTATTTGTGTCATTATCCCTTTCGCAAGAATCAATTATTTAAAATAATTCTCTCGAAATTGATCTCACTTACAAAACTGAACTATCATCATCAACAATTTTTTTTATACAAATAATAACACGATATTGATAATCATTTTTGAGAAAATAAAATTACAACCGAAACAATCGCATCCTTTATTTTTCTCTAAATCTTGAGATACCCACAATCTAATCTTTAATTTTTAGTATTGAAATCCAAAAAAAAATTTCACGTCAATCATGCAAAGGCGATAGTGATACAGCACCGACGGTGAAATCTAATAAAACGAATCAACGAAAATGGTATATAGAATCGTATATTGTTTTCTTCTAAGTTTGACACGGGCATAACTGATTTCACCCCACTTAACGGGGATCAACGGCTGTTAATGCCTCATCCCCATTCCCTTCCTTAAGAATCACCCACTTACCGAAGAAGGCCTGAAAGTAACAAGCAAAAGCGCTCTAACAAGGACTCACGAATCATGACACCATCCCAAGGTTCTTTCCTTTGTCTATGTATCATACGTATCTCATATGCACAATATAGTTGCAGCTTGCAGCCAACCCGTCTCCAGGAAAAGAGAAGAAAGGACAACTGAAACCTCTTCAGAGATCAACAAGAATGCCAAAATCAATCACTCGGATCAGCAGAGTTGGTGACAGGCTAGTTGCCAATCTCTATAACTGTGAACAAGTGCGAGTGGACTCTCCAATATTGCGGGCGGCAGTAGCATCTTCTACTAAATTCTCAGATGCCTCGGTTGTGGTCTCGGCCGACCGAGTCTTGGCCAATGATCTTCTTGGGAATTGGAGTTTCAATCCTTTCGGCTTCATCCGACCCAGCAATTCCCACCTCCTCGGCTTTATCTGCCCCAGCAATTTCATCTGCTCCCTTCTAAACTTCCTATTTGCGTACCATCTTCCACCTCGCCAACCCAAGGCATAGCTGCAATCATATTGAAGACAAGATGATAAGAAATGAGAGTTTAGGATAAGAATCAGAAACATCAAGTCAACTTCTACACAGTTCAAATAACTTCCCCAAAGAAAATCAGGACACTGAGGAACCCATGGAAAAGGATCGACCAACCAGTGATCTCTGCCAGGGAAGTCCAATTTTCACAGTCCTCAGTCAACACTATCAACTAATATAAGTAAACCAATTTCTCCGCCCAAGTGCAGAATAGGAGGTACCACACGCATGTCCTGAGACATATAGAACACCTGTTTATTTCACTGTCTAGCTTCTTCCAACCAAACCACAAAAAGGGAGGTAATAACATCACAAGTATTTGGGCTTTTGTCCGTTTTACGCTCGAGTACCTAAACTATTTTTTGTTCCATTAAATACCTCGACTTTCAAAATTTGGCTCAACGTGAGGCATCCATTAAAAATAAATTGTTGCCATGGCACATGATTTGGCTATCATGGCTTCCTTACTCAGCGAAAAACAAGCAGAATGGCGTGGCTCGTTTACTCAACAAAAATTATGTCATCTCTATTTACACGTTGGGTGATGAGGAAGAAGAGTGTGACTTGGACGATCTTAACCATCCAATATGTCTTTGCCAACATAGCAACATCTCAAGAGGCCTCATCAGACACCAATATGGACGATCTATAGCTCTTCAATGGCATTTATCCACAATGGCACAATTTTAGCGAAGGCCTAACATTGAGCCAAAATTGAAAAGTTGATGTACTTGACTGAACAGAAAAAAGATTACTTACTCGAGCGTAAAAGGGTTTAAGCTTCATATACTTGCTATGTCATCTAGTCCAAAGAAGGGCGAAACATTCACCTTCCTACTGTTTCTCTAACAATGCACGTCAAGCAGCTTATAAGTTAATGTTCCTTTCTTGAGTATGCACCTTAACCAACTCCTCTTTCCCCATGCTTTCGTCTGCCAACTCTTACATTACGAACACAAGTCAAATTGCACAGTAAGCATACTTCAATTCTGAAACTGGATAGCTGTAATCATGGTGTACCGCCCCTCTTTATACTAAAGAATGAAAATTGCACAGAGATCTGTTCAAGCTGCATAGTGTTAGCTCAAACTTGTTCTACACTCCCCAAAGAAGCTAAAAACCTGCAATTGCAAAAACTGTCCAACCCATTGTGATGTCTAGTAGACAAATGCTGCGGAAATTCTAGCAAACACCCCATAGATTGGAATCCCATCCCACCATGGCATTAACAAATATAAAAAATTTTAAATTAGAATAATATTTTTAGGTTAGCCCAAAAATGAGACCAAGCTCATTATGGCTGGACAGATTCATCTAGATCTAGGATCCTCATAGATTTATCCATCATTCCAGGACAACAACAAAATTGCTAACAGCTACATTTCTGCCTTTGCCCTTTAAAAGAGTGCAAAAAGGGAATAAAATGCATCTACAATAAAGAGTAGGAAAGGAAGCAAACATGGACCAACCCAATCACTAAAGTGGTACAGGCGGTGGCAATACAAGCTGCAGTACCGGAACTTTCTCGGCCAACAATCTTCTTAATTTCCTCATGTTCAAATTGGAATAAAATGCATCTACGATAAAGAGGAGGAAAGGAAGCAAACATGGACCAACCCAATCACTAAAGTGGTACCAGCGGTGGCAATACAAGCTGCAGTACCAGAACTTTCTCGACCAACAATCTTCTTAATTTCCTCATGTTCAAATTGATAATTATTCTTCATCTGTCGCAGAACAACAATAAGCAATCATCTTCGATGCAAGAAGTGATGCCAAGCAACAAGAGAGGACAAAGAAAATTGGATTGGGTAAAACTGATACATGATTTTAGAGAGCATGCTTGATTCAGAAATCCAAATAAATACAGATAAAAGAAAGAAAACAGCAAGGATAGTGCCAAATCCAAAACAAGCAAAAGATAGACTGATGACACCTTCTCGAACTTGACAAGGATTTGTTCAGATTACATCAAATTTAAGAAACAGGGTTGTACACAAAGTAAATAAATACATGACAAGGTTTCATAAGATGACTTATAGAAGTCTGAAATTCAACCACCACGGCCATGTTTGTCCAGCATTTATGCTGCAGGGAAGTAGAATTACGTCCTTGGGGATGAGAAGTTAGTTGATCTGAACTTGTGAATACCGAAGAGGAAACACAAGATCTCAACAGCCAAAAAAGGGGAAATATAGAAATTATTTGAATTATACAAGAGAAGTGAAAGATCGACACGGTGAACGCAACTGCAATGCAGATGTTGCCATCCATCTAGGGAAGCATTTCATTGATCCCTCAAATTTTATTTATTTAATCTATTCTGACACACAAAAAAAAAGAAGAATACATTCACTGCGCTCCTTTTTTGCAGTCTTGGAATCTTTATTAAAGATTTTATCCCCTTCCCACCATGACAAACAGCAGAATATCAATTCTACCTAGAGAAAACAATACCACAAAAACTAAAAATGCAAAAAGAAAGATACTCACAGCTCTTTCTATTGATTCAAGCCTTTGATCAACTTTTGTTTCATGATAGTGGCGTATAGAATAACCTGCAGCATAAATTACAAACCGAAGAACGAGATTACAAATAACTTTAAGGATGTAATGATGTAGCAAAGGAGACCTACACTTAAGTCAACACACTGAAAAACTACACTTCTGACATAAGCAATGCAGTTCCTCAAACATGTTAATAACAGCATTCTCTTTATCTATGCGCAAGGCGCCTCCCCAAGTAATGATTGATAATCTTGAAAGCCATCAAACTAGTCTTGCAGAAAAGCAAATGAAAAAGAGTGCATTTCCTCCACCTCAGTATTTACATGTTAAAATCTTATTTTTAGTATATTTTTGTTTTATTTTTAGTATATTTTTTAGTAAATTTTAAGCTTTTCTATCTTAGGATGAGTTCATTGACCGCCGACCCCAACTAGTTTGGGATAAAGGTGATGTTGATGTTGATGTTGATGTTGACTCACATTGGGAAAATGGCAACTAATAAAATAAAGGATCTACATCCATCTCGTAGAACCACTAAAGTATCATACTTTTCATAATCTTCACAAGCACAAAACAGTCTCCTTGTCATATCATCATCAATCAGCCATTCTTTTGAAAGATGAAAAAATTCAGTTTTCAGTCATTGCTGAAGTCAAGACTGCAGGATCTCAAGGTCCCACTCCATGTGATAAAACAATGCTTAAGCGCTCCTACCCCCGCACACGTTCCTACCACCCACAAGTGAGATGACCAGACATATGGCTCATTAATGTCGATCAAGAACCCTTTTTAGTACCACAACTTACTGAAGCTAACAGCCTGGAAAACTTAAGTTTATTATGTACAGATCCACTCCAGATGTGTGTCTCAGTGGCGGCAAACTATCCTCTATTACTTAACAATTGCTTTCTGGTAGGTCTTCGATATCCATTTTCATCAATTCACAACATAAATTGAGACGTCCCAGATGTGAATGACACTCCCTTTTCCAATCCCAAAAGAAGTGTAATTTATCAAATCCGCACAAATTCAATAAGGCGCCAATTCAATCACCGAAAATCTACAGCTTCATAAGCAATTACTAACGGAAAAAAGCCCGAGCTAAAGAGAGAAAAAGCAAACACGAAGCGAAACACCATAAAATCACCTGCCCATGCCGTCGCCACCGAAGCTATCGAAGTTCCAACAGTGAACACCACACCTGTGCCTCTCGAAAGTATCCTAAACAAAACGACCGAAACGAAATCAACAGTGACTCGAATCGAACTCCGAACAAATTACAGTTTTTTTTCCTCTTTATGTCTCTATTCAAACCTGGTGGAGAAAAAGTGTCCTGACCGCGGCCCACGAATTGAGGGCTTTCTTCTTCAATTGAGGCGCTTGCTAAGCTGCCGAAGAGGGACGTCCCCTCCGCAGCCTTTGCATGCTTACAGCTCCGTCGCGAACGGGAACGGAACCGAGGAAAAGGTCGGGTTGCTCCTCCCTTTTCGCTCTGAATCACAGACTCGAAGCTCGACGATTTCTTCGCGCCCCGCCGTACAACACGAAGTTTCGCGGAGGGAATCGCTGGTTCTTTGAGCTTCGAAAAAGTGGAAGCTGATAGCCGGTGGTTTTCTAATAAAAATAAATGGATACATCACGAAAAATAGTTAAGTATATAAAATTTATTAATAATAAAAATATTTTTTGTTGGCTAATTTTTTCTAAAAAAATTCGAACATTTATTTTTTAAAATTTTTTATTTTTATGAAACAAACACTCCCTGAAATGATTTTAGATTTTAATCCGTATTAAGCTTTTTAAGGATAATTATATTATAGCCCTATTGGCATGCGAATATCCTGTATTTTCAATTGTCAATTGAATTAATACTTCATTTCTGTATAATATGCAACTTGGCTGTGTTTGTTGGGGGAAAAATTTTTCCTGGAAAATATTTTTCCGGATTTTCCGGCGTTTGGGGGGCGGAAAATAGGTTAACCCCGGAAAACATTTTCCTCCTATGAAAAAATCCCTTTGAAAATTGTGGGAAAACGATTTCCTCTTTTTAAAAACGGAAATCATTTTTCCGTCGGCCGCGGCCGTCGGTCCCCGGCCATCGATCGCCGCCCACGGCCACCCGCCGCCGGCCGCCGCGGTCGCCGGCCGCCGCCCCCGCCGCCGGCCCCGCCGGTCGCCGCCCGCCGCCGCCGCCGGTCGCCCGCCGCCGGAAATCAATTCTTGCCAAACGACGGAAATTGTTTTTCCAGTTATTCTTAAGTATTAACCAAACACCGGAAAATATAGTTATTTTCTTGGAAAATGACCTTCCTGGAAAATGTTTTCCCCCAGGAGGCCATTTTCCGTGAAACAAACGGAGCCTACTATTGAAAAGGTTACTGACAAAAAAAAAAATCCCAAGTCGATACATTATATGCAATATTTACTTCAAACTTCACAAAAAAAAAAAATTTGTGGCCATCGCAGTCCTTATTACATTTACTCCAAATAATTATTATGTCACAAAATATTTCAAATTAGTACATTCGTGCCACATTATCCAAAATTAATTTTCACAACAAAAAATCCCAAATCATCAAAATCTTAGATTCAAAAAATCCCTAATATTAGTGATTTTTGGGGTTTTTTAGGATACGAAAATTAGCTAAGGTTAATATGCACATATGTATAAGTGTGGGTTTTTTTGGTACAAATTTTTTTGGAATAAATGTGGGAACGGTCATATTGGTTTGGGATTTTTGTGATGCAAAAATTAGATTAGAGGTTTTTTTTTTAACGTGAAAAACTATATTGAGATAAATGTGGCATAAATGTATTAATTTTGAATTTTCGATAGTATAAATACACATAAAAAAAAAGAAAAGAAAGCGAAAGAGCGGCCACATTGGACCAGCAAAGAATAGATGCGGCTAAAAACACAAGTTTAATTAACATTGGGGCTCCGATGCAATTCTTAACCTATAGATTGGGATAAGAAAAAACAATTTGAGGCGAAGTAAAATTGAAAATAATATATTCGAATTTAGCTGAAGTCACGTATCTATTAATATTATTAAAAAATTGATGATCAACTACTCTTTATAATCTGACCCCAAAAAAAAATTTACGTAGTATAAAAAATTCACAAATTTATCCATTTGATATTCAGAATTTAACTATAGCATTTACCTTCCTCGTACTTTCCTAGCTATTTTAATCAAATTACCACCGTTCACTTATCATTTGAATCCAGACTTTTTTTGTCCTCTTGTATATTTCATTCTAACTTGCTGATGTTAAATTAATGTTGTGTTTCGACCAAAAATAATAATAATATTGTGTATATTAAGATTGTGCATCGATTTCCAATCCGATGATTTTCCTCAAAATTCTCAGGAGTCCTGTTCCCTTTAAGAATCAGAAACCAGATCAGCCACCCCGGGAACAGAGAACCGGAACATGAAGACCGACGAGCACATCGTATTATCTCTACCCTAATGCTTTTGCTCTGTTGTATAGAATGTGATGTAGGAAATGGAATTTTTATGTTTTGAATTGCATCCTCTTTTTATGTAAACTGTGAAGTCAGGACATTGGGTGGCGCTGCTAAGAGGGGAACCACTGTCCCTTGGATTCAACCACCGTCTTACTTAGATCTTGATGCTTGGATCATTTGTGAATAGCATATGACCCACAAAATTACACAATTGTGGTCTTGAAATTCTCCTAAATAAATCCTAAATTCCGTCACACGAACATTAAGCACATTACATTCCGAGGATCTTCTAACCAATGACTGATTTCTCATGCGGAAATGAGAAAACTGAACCTAGAGAGCCAAACTTGGCTCCCTAATAAACTTTAGGTTTACTTTTGAAAATCAATCGATTCCCGGTCCGATTTTATGTTTCTGGAACAGAAAATTGAATTGCTCACTTCCGACTATCGATAGCTGTGAATTCTCACCGCCAGAAAGAACCATGAACTGGACCACCGGTCTCATCCGGTCCGAGCTGTCACAGCTATCCCGATCAACACCGATCTAATGTTGCTCACTCCTATTGCTGCACCATTCTTAAAAACAAAAGCACTCCCGAAATATACATCCATATTACACAGAATGTCTACACCAAAAATACAGCCCTTAAATGACTAATATTTTGTTAATTATACTGTCACTCTTTTCAAATTTATTTGGGAGTGTTAAATTGATACACGCTTATTTAAACTAAGTTTTGACAAATAGTGTTAGCCACTACACCCACTGTTACTCGCATTCTATTCGCCCTTGTGACAAGACTTGCGGGTAGAAAAATTCGAAGGAAGCAATGAAGAGAAAGCAATATTATATAAATAGTCTCTAAATTTAACCATATACATCGCGGCCTTTAAAGTTTAATTTATGTAATAAATTTAATATGATGTATGAACTTTAATTGATTGGACAAGTGTCTTCTGACTTTAATTGCGTTCGATACTATCCCTAATTTTTTTGTATAGATTCAATCTAGATCTTTACACTATCGAGTTAAAGATGTTACGAGGACCTAAATTAAATGTGTATCGAAAATTTAAAACATCATTGTGAATAAATTAAATTAAAAATCCGGAAGGCGCACCTGAAAGATTGTAACAACCCAGAGTTCTTTCAATTAAATAAAATCTTTGGCTTATAAACAAACATCAAGATTGGAGAACCATTGCTGTTCTTACCAGGAATAAAGACGAATTCCTCGCACACAGGACAACATAAACAAAGAGCAAACACAAAAACGGGGGGGGGGAACATTGACCATTCTTTTACCAGCAATTCCTACTTCAATCTTACAAATTAATA
>JAGVVM010000639.1:0-69596 GCA_019149425.1 Psidium friedrichsthalianum | reverse complement strand
TCTTTGGAAGTTGTGAGAGAGAAGTTGTTGAACTACATACACCAGGTACAGTTCACAGTTTTCCCTCTATTGACAAGCTGTTTCATGGACATGAGTTTTATTTGGCTATGATCTTGAAAAGATTGGGGATGGACATTGAACCTGGACATACATTTTGGCCGTCTAGGAAATTCCGTATGAGATTGAGCATCGCTTGATGGACTGGAAGGAGTTGCGAGATGGTTCTCTGAGGATCGAGCAGCACCTCATTACCCACAAGCAAAGTCAGCGCAAGATTTTGGTTGGAAGGAAAGGCTCTAAAATAGGGTACAATGCTCTTACCTCTCGGTTTCTTGCTTTAAGTTTTTTAGGCTTGGGTGCTGTTTTGTGCTCCGACCATGCAAATTGCACTTTAGCTCAAGAATATTCAAAATCAGCAACAACTGGTTCTTATGCAGAATGATAGGGATCGAAGCAAATGAAGAGCTAAGATCCATCCTCAAGAGAGATGTCCATCTCATTCTCCAGGTTAGAGTAAAGTGACACCAGTTGCATCAAGATGATTTCTACAGCCAGATCTTTGCCTAGCCGTCCTAATGGTGGGTACACAAGGAAAGTTTTTCATGATGCATCCACACCATACTTCATGTCACGAGTCTTGTGACAAGCAGCAGTCAACCATGGGAATTGTTGTGCAACCATGCCACTATGAAAAAGGTCGTGAACAAGGTGGGACGAGATGTCGATGCAAATTCCTAAGAGGATATGCCCCCATGACACTCTTGGAGAAAGCTCAAGATGGAATGCCTCTAATAGTTTGTTGCTGTATTGTTCTTATCCCTCGTTTTTTTTTTTAATTAGGTTCAATCATGCTGAAAGTCCATCTTATATTTCTTCGATGAAGGGAGTTACTATTTTTTTGTTTCTGGTGGTAATCACTGTATACCTCATTTCAGATCAAAAGCTTTTATTTTTTTTATTTTTATTTTTTTTGGGGAAAGAAAAGCTTTTATTTATTTCAATGAATGTACATAATACAGCGGCAAAAGGCAATTTAAGCGCCATTCTTTTGAAGGCTTTGTTGGGTTCTTTTCCAAGATCTTGCACTTGCAGTACTTAACTAGTGTTGTAATGATAATTTAGAACCTTGCTGTAATGTTTTCTATTTGATGACATGGGCATGGAGGTTTTTGAATCCAACAAATTTCCACCTAAGTGCACCTACATTGCTCTAATCTATGTGCATAAAATGGGCTGAATTTACTTGCAATGTATGTATGCCTTGAGCTGAATTTATCTATTGGTGATGAAATTTGGAGTTTTTTTCAATGGCTTTTATCAGCACAGCTCCTAGATATTGTTGCTGTCCACGTGATCCATGAAAATCATGCAATTAACAAATGTGGATGAAAGAACTATGGCATGCACAACGTTTGGTAAATGAGATTTGAATGATACATCTTTGGTTTTGGGTGTGGCAAGTTACTAATGGCAATGAAAAAGTAACTTAAGTTACCGATCATCACTCATTGTTAGGAGCCCATGAATTTTCATCTTAATTTAGGAAGCATCGACACTCTTTGAAGCTCTCATATCGTATCCGATACTTTTTGACATATGATTGACATGTGGTCAACACTTGAGATACGCTAGTGACACGTGAATCCAGTATTCTGACATGTCATTTCAACACGTACGGATTAATTTTAAGCATTTTTAATAAATTATGGATTAAAATGTAAATTTATAAAAAAAAATAAATATACTTAAGTCATATGTCTAGCCACCTCGAAGTTAATATTTTCGATAAAAATAAACTAATCGTGACTGATATATATATATATATATATATATATATGATAATTTATCATGTATATATAAAAATATATATTTAATATACAACATGCCCTAGTGTGTTGGAATTTTCTGTTTTTTTGAAAAATAACGTGTCAGCATGTCGTGCCACGTGTGATACTACTCAGTTCTTAATTACAATGGCTAATAACTCGAAAGAGTTATAATTAATGATTAGTGCTTTTTGAGTATTTTAATTTAATAAGATATTAACATAGAGAGGGGAAAAAAAAAGGCCACTTCTACCTTAAAAAGTAAAATAAAAAGAAAATGGAAAAAAAGGGTTGCGCCCCCAAATGCTTTGGAATTGTTGGAGGGAAAACAAGGCAGTGGGAGGAAGGAGAAGAAGAGGAAGGAGAAGAAGAAGAAATGCCGGTGGCGAAGCCTGTATCATCAGATGGAAGGGTCATCGCCCACATCGACATGGACTGCTTCTACGTTCAAGGTGTCTCTCTCTCTCTCTCTCTCTCTCTCTCTCTCTCCCCGCCACTCTTCTTCTCTAATCAATTTTGTCCATGACTGCTTGGCTTCGCTTCCTTCATTTTGAGCGCGTTGTCATCTCCCCTCCTTAAATCCTGTGCGATTCTGGCTCAGTAATGATTTTTCCGACCCTGTAAGTAAACAATCCTGTTCTTCGCAGTGGAACAGCGGAAACAGCCGGAGCTGAGGGGCTTACCGACCGCCGTCGTGCAGTACAATTCTTGGAAAGGTGGAGGTTTGATTGCCGTTGGTTACGAAGCCCGTAATTACGGTGTCAAGCGGTGAGTACGAACAAAATTGGTTTTTCGCCTTTTCTCTGAGGTTATTTTGTGGGTCACATGTGGGAAACTGAAATGCTCGACTTTTTCAGCTCGATGCGAGGAGATGAAGCAAAAGAAGTTTGTCCGCAAATACATCTGGTCCAGGTACCAGTTGCCCGTGGTAAAGCTGACTTGAATTCTTATCGCGAAGCGGGATCCGAGGTTTGTGATATCTTAGTTTGTAGTCAATCTACCGTTTGTGTGATGGTAGCTAACTCTGAACGTGTGCTTAATGGCAACTCATCCTTTTTCATAGGTGGTTTCAATTCTTGCTAGGACGGGTCGATGCGAACGAGCTTCAATTGATGAGGTTTATCTTGACCTTACCTATGCAGCTGAAACTATGCTAGCAGAAACCCCTCCAGAGAGCTTGGAGGTAATTGATGACGAAGCTCTAAAATCGCATATTTTGGGCCTTAAGCATGAGGTAGGCTATGGATTTTCTCCTTCTTTGCTCTTCAACCTTTTTTTACTTGTCATGAACATCACTGACCATTTCTGGAGTGGGATCTCTCTAATGTAGGATGGAAGTGACACGAAGGAAAATGTGAAGGAGTGGCTATGTTGGAGTGATGCTGACCATCGGGATAAGTTATTGGCTTGTGGGGTCCTCATTGTTGCGGATCTCAGAATGCAAGTTTTACAGGAAACTCAGTTCACATGTTCGGCAGGAGTTTCTCACAACAAGGTGGAATTATGATTTCAGTTCTATAATCTTTTATAATTTAATTTTGTCTCAGTATCTAATGATTCAATTTTTAGCAGATGCTATCCAAGCTTGCTAGTGCCATGAACAAGCCTGCACAACAAACTGTTGTGCCCTTTTCGTCAGTTCAAGGATTGCTCGAGTCATTGCCAATCAAGAAAATGTAGGTTTTCTAGATACAAGACTATAAACTACTCTACTATTCTATATAGTAACCAGCACCTAAATATTTTGTGTTGCCATCTTTGTTTGGGTATTCTTAGAGGAAATTTATTGTTTGTGCAGCATTGTTGATGCAATGAAGGTTTCAGTTTATTTTTTATGCTAGTTGTGCTTATGCGTGATCCTCCTAATAGATTTCTTTCATGTCGCTCATGTCCCCTTTCCTACAAAAATATTGCAGGAAACAACTTGGAGGAAAGCTAGGGAGTTCCTTGCAAAGTGAGTTGGGGGTGAATTTCGTTGGTGATCTCTTGAAATTTTCAGAGCAAAAGCTACAAGAATATTATGGCATAAACACTGGGTAGTTTTCTGTTCTGCATTATTACGAATTTTGAGTTTCTTCTGCTTTGTTTACTGCAGAAAAACCTGATCATGATTTTATAAGCTGATTTGTTCATTCAAATTTCAAATTTCTTGTAAGTAGACTGATAATATTTTTGCTTCCTTATTGCAACATTTTTGTTATCTTTTTGTCTAATTATTTAGGCATTAAAAAAATTACTTTACATCTGTTACTTTTATTACTTTGTCATATTCATCTTTAAACATTCTAATTTGGAGAACTGGTTCAACATTAGCATTTGTTTCTATTAGGTGCTGTTGTTGTATTTATGGATCAGCTAGTTTTGATGGGCACTTCTTTGTAATTTTTTTTTTCTGTTGAAAAACTACTTTAGCACCTGGCTGTGGAATATTGCGAGGGGAATTAGTGGTGAAGAAGTTGAAGGGCGCCTTCTTCCCAAGAGTCACGGCTCTGGGAAGACATTCCTGGTCCTCGGGCTTTGAAGACGCTTCCTTCTGTAAGTACTTCTATTGCATTCCATTAGTGCTTCTTGGCATTATCTTCGGAGGTTTCCCTCTATATCTTAGAATCCGCATCCAACTAATGAATTTTTTTTTAGTACTGGAATGATTTATTGTGCCTAATTTTTTGTCCTTCTTTTTACTGTCCCTGGTTTCCTATGCTTTCTGTCATTCAAATTTGTTAATATAATATTATGGCTTAGAAAAACCTATCGGAAACCCAACACTATCCATGTAATTGTCTGTTGTGTCACTGCTTTGTTAGTTTGTTTAGGGCTGACTGCATGCTGCAGGGTCCATTGGTGTCATTAGTACCCTTTTTAATAGCCAAAAAGTAGATCTACTTTGATTGAATAATTTTCTGTGATTGGTGGCAGAGAAGATGAGAGAACATAGACTGAGATGATTTGGACGTATTCTCTGTAAACCCCTAGATGCTCCGGTAAGAATCGAAGTGTGTTACCGAGAACACGATATGAAGAAAGGAAGAGGTCGGCCAAAACTTACCGGGGGGAAGGTAGTAAAACAAGATTTAATGGAGTGGGGAATAGATTGGCGTACGGTTTGTTTTAGGAAAGAGTGGAGGAAAGCTAGTTGTATTGTAGAGGGGGGGATTTCCTATGTTCCAGAGTGCCCTGTTTAGTCATTTCTATATTTTTTATATTTATTTATTTATTTATTTTACTTTTGGAGTATCCATATATTTGTTTTTATTTTAGTATATTTTATGCTTTTCACTTCGGGTTCATCGATCGCCGACCCCAACTGGTTTGGGATAAAGGTGATGTTGATGATGATGATGGTGATTGATAAATAAGTTAATCAGATAAATTTTGCTGCATGTAGTGCTTTTCTTTATCTTCTCTCTGTCATTTGGATGAGTATCAGAAGGACCATATTAATTTATCTATGAGACTGAGTAATTCGAAGACTAGCTCTGACTAGCTCTGCAACGGAAAAACATAAAAGCCTCAATTTTTTTTTTAACTGTGTTTCGTGGAATTTGTCTGTAATATTTGGGTGGTCCCAAAAATCCATCACCATACCTCCAAGCCATTGTCATATCATTAAGCTACTACTGGTAAAATAAAAAAGTTCGGTTATTGGCTTTTGTTTTGTAGCTTCCTTCGATTTTAGACGTGAACTTGTTTGACTTTTTGTTACTTTATTATGTAAAATATTTAAGCCTACAAGAAGTTCCATTTTATTTGTGGAGCTCAATTTGCCTGGTAGCATTTGGTTTTGGTAAGGTTAGCTTATAATTTTGTGCAAATCCATTATATGGATCCACACAAATCGGTAATGCCATGCTAGAAATTTGGTGAAGTTGCTTTCTTGCAAGGCACAAAATAATTCACCAATCTGTTTGCTTTGTTTAGGTGCAACACTGGCTTAATGAACTCTGTGAGGAGCTGAGTGAACGTCTTCAGATTGACTTGGATCAGAATAAACGGATTGCCCGCACACTGAGTCTTCATGCTACTGCATACATGGTAGCTCCAAATCTTTGCTTCAACCAATTCTGCCATGCATTACTCTAAAAGTTCTCCTTTTGATGAGTACTTGATGCACCTCAATGTCATCCTTCAGTCCAGTGACTCAGATTTACATAAGAAGTTCCCTTGTAAATCTTGTCCCTTAAGATATGGGACTGCCAAGATTCAAGAAGATGCAATGAACCTCTTTCAAGCTGGATTACGTGAATATTTGGGTCCCTTCAAGGTTAAGATGCAAGGGAATAAAAAAGTGGATGGGGAATCACAGGACTTTCTGTATCAGCAAGCAAAATTTCTGATATACCATCTGTAAGTTGAGAAGTTTTTGGTCTATAAAGCTGATAGATTTGTTTCAAGCTGGTATGCATGCTTTTGATGCCAGTGGATTTTTTTAAGTCATCTAGTATTCCTGTCCTGCGGAGGCAGCGCCAGTCTACATTATTAGTTCATAAGCAATTTTAGGTTAGGTTTACTTTTTGTTCTGTTGGGGCCTAAGTTTACCTTTACTTGGTTTTCCCTTATTACCTGGGCAAGTTAATACTGTTTTGTGTTTATTTTGAGAAATTTAGCCCAATCATAGTCTGGCAAACCATTGACTACGGTAGTCCAGAAATTTCTGGACTGCAGTGAGATTTACGTGCTTTTTCACCATAAGGGACATTTGGGTGATGTGTCCTCCCTTTTCATTTGGGAGGATGTCATCTTTGACTTTCTGTGTAGTAACTGTCTGATCTTTGAATAAATGGCACAGCTGTGGTCTGTATATATATATATATTTTAGATACATCAATTTTCAGTTCTAAGGAAGTCCACTTAAAAGTGGCAGTTTCGCCCAATATAATTAATGATAAACATTGTGTCCAGGGAACATCTTCAATCATGAAATACTTCCAAGGTCAAGATCAACTTTGCTCTCCGTCAAAGCTAGCAAAGGACAAGTTTGAGCTAGAAAATCCCTGTTCATTTTCTGGTACTCTGGCTTGAAGAGTTCAGTTTTATTTTCTTTCGTTCTGCTTACTTAGTAAACTTCTGGAGCAATCTGAATGTGCCTTGGCTTTTGTTCAGAGAATGAAAGCGATTCAACTTTGAATGTAATCGAACATATGAAACTTCCAGAGGAGGAAGCCACTATCAAGAATGAATCCTCAGATTTGGAGTCAATGGAACATAAAACAAATAGAAATTCACTAGAGGTATGCATAATCTAAGTTTTCCTTTTCTGTTACAATTGATTTTGATGAAGATGATTGGGCATTATCTAGTTTGAGAAACAGAAACATGATACTTCAAGCTCTTACCCCTTGAATTATACAATTAATCCTTTGCTTGTTATAAAAGGATGAAATAAGGCGAAATTCATTAAGATCCTGATGCTGGTTAAATCTGTTGGCAGTTTTGAGTCGAATGCTCAGAGCATTTCAACAACTAGCGATTCCCATATGATGAAATAGGATGAGAAACTTACAGACTAATCTACTTCGATAATAGATTGCTATAATGGCTGTAAATCAAGAGCATCTGCTTCTCTGAGGCTAACAATAGTTTTTGACTCTCCCATTTTTTCCTTTGGGTAACTCCGAGTCTGTAAGTTTTTTTGATTGGGAAAACTGGGAACATTGTCATTCTTCAGATTACTTGATGTGCAGGGCCCCTTTTACTCTTCAATGCCTTTATTGAAAAAAGCAGATTTCAGCCAGGAAAATCCATTTTCATTTGCAGGTACTGTCATAGTAGGTGGTGTCAGTCTCTTGTAATTTGTTGAATGCTTCTCTCATATTATGTTGCGCAAGTATTTCAAGGCTCTCTATAACGTAGGAAGAGAATCGCATCTAGAACCAAAACTGACTGAGCTGCGGAGTAAAGTTTCCAGTGAAGAATCTACGTTTGAGTCTGGAAGGCCTGCTTCAGAGCAACAAGTGAAAAGAAACTCACCGCGAGATAAGGTTCTTTTATGTGCTTCTATTCCCGAGTCATTGTTATAATATATGATAATGATATTGCCGGAATCCATCTGATACAATTGCAAAAGATCTCTATTTCAGACTGTCAATCTCTTTGACATGCTTCACTGTGGTAACAACTTGGAAATCAAGAATCTTCGCTAATGTCGTGAGATCTTGGTTTTGATTATTCGAGAATGCACTTTGCAGTCCTTTTTTTTTGGTGCTTAAGTGTAGGATTCAAAAATGGAATTATGGAAATGAAAACTCTACTACTAAGGCATGTTCATCGGTGCTCTATAATCCTAAGTATTACATGATGTACGTTGAAGTCTATACATACATATGAACCCGATATCTGTTGCTTGTGACACATTTTATGTTTACTGTATTCTGATGTTTTGAAAGTCGATCAGCTATGTCCATATCTTTTCTTAGCAATTCTTCTTATACAGTCTTATTCACCATTCCATGCTGCCTTTGTCGAGCCGTGCTTCATCTCCTAATAGGACTAATTTGGTAAATTGTATTAAGCATTCTCAATAACTGAAGTTAATGCACATTGAGAATGAATAAGGAATTGTTTTCACCATATAGATGGGAAATGATAACTTGCAATTATCTTTCTGATTTATGTTATATAAAGTGCACAGTGACTATATACTTGTGGTGCTTAACGACTTGTGACATGGAGTAATGCAGTGATTCAGCTTTACTGTGGGATGCGACCTTCCCTTGTCTAATAAATATGTAGACGTCGCTGTTGGTCATTTTATATTTGCAGTCCCAACATTTAGTCACGTGATAATGTAAAGCAGATGATCCGATGGATTTTAACTCTTTAGTATGTCATGGTATGCTGTGGCAGGGAACCCCTTCACTCTTGAGATTTTTCAGGAGGGTTGATCCTTCATGCTCTTTGCAGAACCAGGTCCTTGCCCAATCTTTTGACAATACCAATATGTGTTCGTCTTCAGGTAAAATAAGACCCATGTCCATTAATCTAGACAGAATCATGTCAAGCTCTTGAGAAGGGCTTTTTTTTCCCCCCACAGAAAACAGCAATTCTATTCATGGGGATAGCTTGAGTGAAGATGTACGAGGCAAGGAGATGTGGCAATACAATGTCGATGAGATTGATCCATCTGTAATTGATGAGCTGCCTTTAGAAATCCAAGAAGAAGTCCGTGCCTGGCTTCGTCCCCAGAAGCGGCAAGCTAACTCAGTCAGACGGAGTGTTGGCATTGCCGACTATTTTCCTCGAAATAAGAAGTTGTAGCCTCTGAAGAAATGACTTGTACATAGTGTAGCATATGCTCATGCTCATTTTATTCATTATCCTCTGAAATGCACTAGCGTTATGAGGAAATTCCAAAGCTTTGCAAAGAATATAGTATGCTACAATCATATTTTTGTAGTTGCTTGATCGCATTTATAATATCCACCACCATGATATAATCTTGTTTTGATTCTTACCACGACTTGACGGAGAGAGGGTCGACATTTCATTTTTAGCTAAAATGAAAATTTGATGGAGTGACCAGAAAACTTAAGAACATCGTAAAATAGCGGATTCCATGCCGGTCGGAATGGGGAAGATTGGTACCCACAGAGTTGCTCCTATGTAAACCGGTTTGCTTCCAAAGATGGGTGGCAAACAAGAAGCGAAAACCGAGGGAGGCATTGTTGAGGGAAAGGAAGAGAGTGACTCGCTTTGCAAGGCACGTGGGGAGCTCTAAGGTCTTTGTGATTGGTTGGGTGGTGTGTCGGTACCTAGCAGTAGATACCCACATCCTGTTTTTGTGCTCAAAACACGCGCTACCGATACCACAGGCTCCCAGTCCCTGGTTTTTTAGCTCCATGTTTTGGTTTTGTTTCCTTCATTTATGCATTTGACTTAACGCAGTCCTCCTTCAACATTAGGTTGATCCATTCACTGATCCCTTCTGCTCTTCCTCTGTTTCTTCCTCGTCAGTTGAATAATTTAAGAGCCCCCGCCCCCCGCCCCCCCCTTTTCTTTCCTTTTCTTGCTGGAAAGTCTAAAAAAGAAATCAAAATTGCTTGTCTGGGAAGTAATTTTCTCTTTAGATTACTTTCTCTCTCTCTCTCTCTCTCTCTTCCTGTAAATGCGGAATCTCAATCCCCATTCACATGCCATGCTAAATGCGTAGCTGAAGCCAACTTCCGGTAACTTGTCGATTTCTCCGAAGCAACTTGCAGGGAAAGTCGCCTCCTTTTCAGCTCCTTCCGCTTCTTCAGCTTTTGGGTATGCCCTCGATCTCTCTTCTTCTTTGTCTCACCAAAATGCTCGTCATGCTTGGCTCTCGGCTATATCGGACGGATTATGCTCTGTCTAAACAGGATTCGATTCAATCTGCATTTCTCTGTCTGATCATATGCCTTTCCTGCTCGACAAGCTCGGATGCTCCCAATTTGCTTCTCTTTACTATGTGATCTAGCTGTGGATGCCCGCATTCATCGATCTTCTTTCATATTCATCTCAAGGAACTAATTGGGTAGTACCAGTGGATAATGCCAAAGTCAATCGACTGGACACGCTGTTGATACTGATATCTGAATACTGATCGCCATGTTGTCCAGACAGTAGACAGTTTTGACTCGAAGATCAAGACCCTGTGTGTTTTCAATGAGTTCATCACCGTCTTCTCAATGCTTCATTTGTAGGTCATGTCACTTCACAAGATTTGTTCTTTCAGAGCTATACCTGTGCAGCTGACAGAAGTACCCGTATTCTTATATCTGTAGCTGCTAAATGCCAGGCGTTTTGTTTGTGGTTGGGGAGGACACTTACTTTCCGTTTCTCAGGAAACTGGAAACAACTTCCTGTGTCTCCATGTATAAAGTATCACCCTGTTTTAACCTAGATAGTGATGGTCATTCGGAATTCTACTCCTTGGTGCTTATGATTTTGGTTTTGAAGACAAGGCTTTGTTATGAATCTTACCAGTTTGTATGGATTCTGGGATGACTCAACAAGATTTTGTTGTTTAAGCAGATGGCAGCATGTATTTCACACTCTGCACTCTTGTCTTCATGAATCATATTTCTGTTTTCAGTCAATCTTTTTAGTTTGCTACTTACTGTCTTAGGAGATATTGAAGTTCTTGGTACATTGCGACTAGTTCATATCTTGGGGATGTACGGCTACAACTGATCTGCCTAGGATTTCTGAGTTATCAACATTGGTGCTGTTTCACAAGAATTTACCCACTGAGTTTTTGATGTTTCATGCTTCTGTTGGGAAAGCTAACGTTAGTAGGTCAATGTGTCAGTGTCATCATTTTCATAATCATATTTTATAGACGTGGGAAGGAAAATAAGAACTCCCTTTTCTTAAAAATCCAAAGTATAGGTATCAATTAATTCACATTAGCTCAAAGGATGTTTCATGGGTGCGTCGTTACTTTGAAATTTTTCTGAGACAGCTACCAATGCACGTGTCCTATTTTCTGAGCTCATGACTGAGTAATCTGTGAAGGTTGCAGTATTATGATTTTCTTTTCCTGGTTTATCTGAAAGAGAAGCAGGTCGTCTACTTGCCTTACTTTATATGTCTTTTAACTCGTAATTTGTTCTGGTTTCTTTCTCTCATTGTGAGGATGCTTTGATGGGCTTCTTCTTTTTCTGACAATCTAATTGTTGGGATGTTAAAGTAATGTCGAGGCTCTTTTTTGTCTGCCAAATTAATCAACTGCTTTTCCTCCATTTTTCGTAAATGTGCATGGCATCTGTTACTTTTTGCTTCTTGATAAATTGCTTTTATTAAAATTGGACAACTGCACAGTCGACACATAGGCATGCTCAGCGAACTAGGGAGGAATCAAAATCACCAAATCCAAGCCAAATTCGAGGAATGACTGGCCCTACTGCTGGGTTAACCTTTGTGGTAGAACATTTTCCAAGCTGAATCCCTATGTGTCTTGTTGTAGATTGAATGCTTGAGCAATGAGCATGAAAAAGTCAGACCTTTCTTTGAGCTCTTCCTTGCAATTATCATGTTGAAAACAATTTGAAAAGGCACTTGCATATAATGTGGTTATCACTAATATCTGCAAGACAAGTATTTAAACCCTCCGAGTCAACCTCTCTAGCTGTGTAGACATCGTTTATCTCTTGTGCACAACATAATTCACGAGCTTGAATGAAATTCAACATATTGACCTTATCTTCGTATGTTTAATAGATCTATGATTGGAAATTGGTGTTGGTGTTCCTTTGCTTGCTGATTAATACAACTCATCCTCCTTTGCAGATGTGCGGGAACTCAAGTTACTTTAAGAGTTGACTGTCCAAATCTTTTTGGTTGACTTCAGAATTTATTCTAAAATCCTTATCCTCCCGAATCTGCATATGACAATCCTATCCAAACTCCGATGCATCACTATAGATGTCACTGGCACACTCATGGCCTACAAAGGGGAGCTTGGTGACTATTACTGCATGGCTGCCAAATCAGTTGGTCTTCCGTGTCCCGACTATAAACGGGTTCATGAGGGCTTCAAGCTTGCATATACAGAAATGGCAAAGAATTATCCATGCTTCGGATATGCTGCCAAAATGCCAAACATTGTGTGGTGGAAAACATGTGTGAGAAATTCATTTGTCCGGGTAAGATAGCCAAGCCTATAAAGTGGAGCTCCATGAGGTGCTTGATGCAGCTAGACACTATTGTGTTTTGCATGTCTGAGTATGTCATCCTGGTTCGAGTTTTATCATATTAAATTAATGAAGCTATACAGTTATTTGTTAATCTTATTAAATTACTGAAGCTATGCAGTTATTGCTGATAACACAATGCTTCAATTTATTGGAGTGCTGTAACTGTCATTCTGATTGTGATGTTTTGTGATTTTAGTACTGCAAGTTGAAGAATTTTGCTGTTAGCTTGTGAGTTCCATTTACTTATCAAAATCGTATCCCGGATGTGTTACTAATCTTAATATTTTGCTAACAGGCAGGTTATGAGTATGATGAGGAGACCTTTGAGAGATATTTAGACGCATATATGCATCTTTCGGTTCAGCTGCTCCTTACACTGTCTTCCAGACTCCCAACCATTCCTGAGGTGGCTGCGTCAGAAAGGCCTTAAAGTTGGAATTGTGAGCAATGCCGAGTACCGATACAAGATGTGATTCTTCCAGCCTTGGGATTAAACCAGGTAGACAAACTATTGTTTGGTGACCAACATGCGCTGTTTAGCTTTACCGTGTGATAAGCCTGAATTTGTGGTTTGCTTTGCACATGAATGCTCCTGTAGGATATCATTTTTCTCTTATCTGAGCATTGGATAAGTTGATTTAGCTTGCTTTGTGAATGACAGTGATATTGTTGTGGTATTTATGTGCTTAACTTCACAATGGCATGCATATGCTTTTAATATTTGAGTGGTAATTGTACAGAATCGGATAGAGTGATGCATTTCAAAAACCATTGAGTAAAGAGGGTGAACTGCTATTTCAGGGTCCGAGTGGGACTTTGGGTATTCTCAGGGCTGGAGGGTGTGGAGAAACCGGACCCTAGAATCTATGAGATTGCCTCGAGAGGGCTGGAAATATTGCACCAGAAGAAGCACTGCACATCGGAGACAGCATGCGCAAGGACTACGTGCCAGCAAAGAGCGTGGGGATGCATGCATTGTTGGTAGACAGGTTCAAGACATCTGATGCCGAGGAATGGAGGAAATCCGGTGCAGTTGTGCTTCCGGACCTGGTGGCTGTACAAGATTGGTTGTCCAGGGATGAGCAAGTCCGTTGTAGTTCTCCTATTCTTTTGCAAAGAAACTGTTGTTGTATGTATAGCCTGTCTCTGTTACTAGTATTGACAGGAGGTGCCATCCCCATATATTTTTTTTTTGTCACCTTCTGCTACTTACAGTCAGAAGGAACCAATTTTCTGAGCTTGATATCAATTATGTAACAGAGAGGAAATTACATGAGATTTCATCCTGGCCATTTTCTTTTGGCGTTGCCAGGCTTGATGCACTGATATGGGTATCTAAAGATGGCAGACCCTAATCTTGTGCACAAAAATTCTCTTTTCCATAATGGGAGTTCTTTAATTGCAAAGGATAATAAACTTACAGTCACCCCGAGAGTTGACAAACCAGGCGTCGTAAAACAGTTAAAATTCATGCCAAATCTACCATTTGGGAAGAAGACTACGCTTGATCGTGACAAATATCATTTGTCAGGGCTAAAACGAAGCGATAGAGCAAAGGCCGAATGTCGAAATTGTAGTCTACGTACCTTTTTTTGTGCTTGGAGATGACCCAAGAAACATTCTCATGCTGATGGCTGTCTTTGCTGTGCTACTGCTAAGATGACTTGAAGGCTTGTCGACAGATGGGATGGAGACGCCGGTCACTTCTCTAACTTATGATGGTGAACTTCCTTGCCATGTAGGTAGTTTAGTTCGGCATTCATCTTGCGATGCGTGGAAACAAACCGGATTCCGTGATTCAATGGAGATGTGCCTTATTGTGTGATTCAAAAGTAAACATCCGACTTAAATGGCAATACCTTGTGTGTGGTTAATCCAAATAATTCCCTTTAGAGGCTTAGCCCACGGGCAACAGACCCATGGACCTTTAAAAATGGAATTAGAGCAGGACCCTGTCCCGATGCAAGCACGGTCCATAAATGAACTTGGCCATAGGCAATCTGACAAGGCGGGAGAGTGATCATGAGAGCGAAAAGGCATGGACAAACACGGCTCTTGTATTCTTATAGGATTGCTTGATTGACAAGAGGATGACCGGGAGTACAATTAGTTCTTACGATAGTCTTGAGTGACCTTACATCCATTAGCTGCTCATTAGCGATCATAGCACCTGATGAACTAAGCAGAGAGCTGGAATGGTTCGAGGAGAGGATGATTCGAGCGATGCAGGTGGATCTGAGACTTTTGTTCCTCAGTAGAGGTGTGTACGCCGAGGGCTTTTGAGTTTTTCAAAGAACAAAGTCATCGCTGTCGATAAAAAGTTCGCGTGTGGGACAATTATAGCTGTCCCGATCAAAGGCAGATATTGGAGGAACGGGACGGCAGACACAGCTATCGGTACAGTAGATATCATCTCTCTTTCAAGTTAGACTCACTGCTGATCCCTTGGGAGGAAATCTTTGGCCAAAACTTCTCCCTCAAATCATTTGACAAAAACAATTCAAACTCTTTCTCACTCCGTGGAGCATGCAATTGGGTTCACATCATCCACTTGCAGTAAAGAACACTCATTTATCTTTAGAGACTACTAAAGATATAAGATGGACCCGTAATCTCGCTAAAGAGCGAAAAAATATATTAAAAATTTCAAATTTGTACGGCACTCAATTTAGTGTTATAACTTTTGAATCACACGTCTTAGTTCTTTGATCTTGATACTTTACCTTAAATTTTTAACGGTAAATTCGTTCTTTGTTCACATTGATCATGGAAATTTTTCCGGAATTTTGAATCGCCAAGCTGCTCTTTCGGACTTTAAATACTTCTGGAGATGCAAGGCTTCACGGCTGACCCACCTCTTCTTTGCTGATGATGTTATTCTTTTCTCAGAGGCTAACGTTCGATCGGTTTCTCTCCTAAAGACTGGTATGGACCTGTTCTCGGCTTGGTCTGGTCTACGTCCGAATGACCAACAAGAGTGAAGTGTACTACTCTGGTCATTCTACAGAGCTGAAAGATCAACTGCTGTCATCCCTTAGATTCGTTGAAGGTACGCTTCCTTTTCGCTATTCTTGGGGTCCCCATTATTGCAAAGAGGCTTAGCAAGACTGATTGTAACCACTTGGTGAACACTATAACGGCTAAAGCCCGATCGTGGTCCCAACGTTTTCTATCCTTTGCTGGTCGTCTGCAACTCATTAGATCGGTTCTTCATGCTATTAATGTTTTCTGGGCGAGTGTCTTTATTCTTCCCAAGTCGGTCCTTAGCCGAATTGAGTTAGTACTTAGACAATTCCTCTGGAAGGGTCCTAATCTTGGTGCAGGAGGTGCCAAAGTTCCTTGGACTAAAGTTTGTCTTCCTAAAGATGAAGGTGGCTTGGGGATCCGTCGGCTTATGGATTGTAATCAAGCAGCGATGCTGAAGCACATTTGGCTATTGTTTTTTGATAAAGAATCCCTTGGTGCAAATGGATTCACTCCACGTTCCTTAAAAAACAAGAACTTTTGGGTGACGAAGGCGTCGGACCTTTTGTTCTTGGTCCTGGAAGAAAATCCTGGACCTCAGACCGTTGTTCCTTGCTCGTGCTAGATGGCGGATTGGGGAGGGAGATGTGTCTTTTTGGTTTGATCTGTGGCATCCGAGGGGGCCACTCTTTATGCACTTCTCTAATAGGGACATATATCTCTCTAAAATCCCTCGCAAAGCCTCGGTTCGTGAATTCTGTGAAGGAAATTTTGTTCTTTCGGCGATTCTATCTCGGCTAAATTCTATGGAGGATTTCCCACCTGTCATTACTCCAACTAGGTCTGACAGACTCGTCTAGAATTGCCATTCATCCAGGACTTTCTCGGTCTCTTCTGCTTGGGAGGATATTCGACGCAAAGGAACGCAGGGTTCGTGGCATCGATTTATCTGGGACCGGCATATCACTCCCCGTTATTCCTTCCTTCTCTGGCTGATTACTTTGAACAGATTACCCACTCAGGTATTATTGCTGACCTATCGTCGTATTACAGAAGGTGTTTGCCCCTTTTGCCGATGTAGACCGGACTCTATTGATCATCTTTTCTTTGGCTGTAATATTACGGCTTCCCTGGTTCGTTTCTGGGCGACCAAATGCTGCCTGTCTTGGACGAACGGAACATGGCTGGAAAACCTTCATTGGGCCATGAAATGCTGTGGTGGCCAGCAACTTCATCAATGCATTGCCAGATTTTCATTTGCTGCCCTTTGCCATTTGATTTGGACGGAACACAATTACATTATCTTTAGGAACAAGACTTGGGATATCACTGCGATGAAGAAGCATCTCTCTAAAGCTGTCCAAGATAAAGTGCTTACTATGCAAGGGACGGATGAAAACCGTAATCGACGTATTTTGTCTGCTTGGGATTTTTCTCTGTCGATTCTTGTTTGATCTTGTTCTGCTCGGTCTATGTTGGTGTTAGCATTCGTTTGGCCGTTTTTCGGTCTGTTGTGGTCTCTTTTTGGCTTCCCTTTTGCCCATTTGCGCAGATCCCCATCAACCCTACACCCCCTGCAACATTAGTGTCGTTCGTGGTGGAGGATTGTTTTTTGTTCGGGTTCTTGTGCTTTGGACTCTTTTGTAAGTGCTTTTGATTTGTCTAATTCATTCTTACCTTTACCAAAAAAAAAAAACTTTTTCGGTAAGCAAGTGATCAATACAAGTTAAATAAAAGAAGTTAAGAAATTAATATGAGTGATAAGAAAGTTACGGTATCACACCGAGGGTCATACGAACGATTTGGACTTTCTACTAAACTTTTCCACATGTCGAGGGATCTTCATATTGATTAGATAAATTCGGAAAGCTGCCATGATGCAAGATGAGAAGAATCAATCACTTGCTGTCCATGAAACAGGGCAATAAAAGAAGTTGGGGAAACGTATCAACTTGTTGGTCGCAAGCAAGTTTATGAAGCGTCTCCAGTTGAGACCGAGGAATCTCACCGTCTCTTACATTGCATACAGTAGGAAGGATCTCTTACATACAAAGACAACAGGAGGATGCATTATGTACTATCCTTTAGGACATGGAGATATTTCCACCAGGCAACAATCCGAAAAGTCCTGCGACCGTCACAGGCCTATGGAACAAACGTCCAAAACTACGCCCTCTTCGAGAGGCGCGACCTCTTCCCAGCCTTTGTCGTTCACAGAAAGGTCAAGAAGAGCAGTGCTTGGAGGAGGGAGGAAGACTAGCCCTAGTGTCAGACATTTGAACCGCATATTTCTCCCTACAATGTCACACACATAGATCAGGAATGGTCAGTAGAGCTTCCAACTAGGGTCTCAAACTTCCCGTCTCAGGAGCTCAATTTAGAGAACCCATGAAGAGTTTCAGTGAAGCATCAACCAATGATCAGGTTGGAGGAAACAGTTACTGGAGATGGAGCAAGCAAGATTTCTTCCCAGAAGAGTCATTCAAAAGTTGGGGATCCTACAGATCTGCGCTGCGGGAGACGCGTCTCCGTCTTAAGGATAGGATCGAAAGCAGGTCGGATGATGCCACCGAGCTCGGGGAGCTTAGGAAACGGAGCGAGAACGACATGAACGTTGCCTAAACTGGTGGGATCTCACATGGTTCGGAATCGGGTCTGTCATCGGAGCAGGCATTTTCGTGCTCACTGGCCAAGAAGCCCATAAGCATGCCGGACCGGCCATCGTCCTGTCATATGCCGCGTCGGGTGTGTCGGCTATGCTTTCAGTCTTCTGCTACACGGAATTTGCAGTAGAAATTCCTGTGGCCGGTGGATCGTTTGCTTACTTGAGAGTAGAGCTAGGAGATTTCGCTGCCTTCATACGGCAGGGAACATACTCCTGGAAAGCATTGTCGGGACCGCAGCAGTTGCCAGGGCTTGGACTTCATACTTCACAAGCTTACTGAACCGTCCCTCCAACTCGTTACGCATACATACGGGTCTTCGGGAGGGTTACATCTCCTGGACCCGATCGCCGTTGCTGTTCTGACTATTGCCGCCATAATTGCATGATCAGCACAGGCAGGCTTCGTCCATCAACTGGATAGCATCTGCAATCAACACCGTGGTAATTCTGTTCGTCATAATTGCAGGATTTGTTCACGCAGACACTTCTAATTTAACACCTTTTTTGCCTTACGGGGCTAAAGGGGTCTTCCAAGCGGCAGCTGTGGTAATATTCGCGTATGGCGGATTTGATAATATAGCGACCATGGCCGAGGAAACAAAGAACCCCTCAAAAGATATACCGCTAGGACTGGTCGGGTCAATGTCGATCATCATGGTGATATACTGCTTGATGGCTCTGGCGCTTGGCATGCTGCAGAAGTACACAGAAATAGACTAAAATG
Source organism: Psidium friedrichsthalianum (assembly GCA_019149425.1). Classification (NCBI taxonomy): domain Eukaryota; kingdom Viridiplantae; phylum Streptophyta; class Magnoliopsida; order Myrtales; family Myrtaceae; genus Psidium; species Psidium friedrichsthalianum. Next base: position 50,762 of record JAGVVM010000639.1, on the reverse strand, counting down.
CAGCCAACTCTATGGCTTTTCAAAGTGTGGGAATGAGGTGGGCGAAGTACCTGGTAGCTCTTGCTCTAGGGCATGACGACGGTTCTTCTCGCCGGGGCGCTTGGCCAAGCGCGGTACACCACTCATATTGCGCGAGCCACATGATACCCCATTTGTTGCCCTTGTCCACCCGAAAACTGGAACTCCCATCAACGCAACCATTCTGATTACTATTTCGAGTGCTCTCATCGCTTCTTCTCTGGCCTGGACGTACTTGCAAGCTTGTTATCTGTAAGCACACTATTCGTTTTCATGATGATGGCAGTCGCTCTTCTCGTGAGGAGGTACTATGTGCGAGACAAAACACCTCAACAGCACCTGTTGAAGCTGGTTGCTTTCTTGCTGATAATTGTAGCTTCCTCTATGGGGACTTCAGCTTACTGGGATTGAACCCAAATGGCTGGATTGGGTACTGCGTGACTATACCACTTTGGTTCTTGGGCACTTTGGGATTTACAAGTTCTTGCCCCAGCAGAGAACGCCAAAAGTTTGGGGAGTTCCTCTCGTCCCATGGCTTCCATCATTGTCCATAGCAACAAATTTGTTTCTGATGGGGTCATTGGGTTCCGATGCTTTCCTACGATTTGGGATATGCACCGTAGTGATGCTTCTTTACTATTTTCTTGTCGGACTCCATGCAACCTATGATATGGCACATCAGCCACGGCAACCCGAGGAAAAACTTCAGCAGGCTGACATTGAGGATGACGGCAAAAGCAAGACTCCGGAGGCGCCTGTTTCTTTCCCTTGAAAGGTCTCGGCACTTTCAAGATCTCACTATTTATGCGCAAATAGGTGCCCAAAGATATGATGAAGAAACTTCAGCAAGTTTTAGATAGATAATAGCAAGAATCTCTCTTCCTTGCCAGAAATAAAATCACCTGCTTTCATTTTGCAGCTGCCTTTAGAGCACAATTTCTTCAGTCGGTGAGAAACTTCTCTGTATTCATTTCACGGAGAATACTCAAAATCAGTGCCAAAGAGATACGTACCAATGAACAAAAAGTTCGACTCGAATGATCGATCTCACAAGAATTATTGTACCCAGCTGTGTACCTTCTATTTATGTTCGGTCATTAATGTAAGAAAGAACTACAATGCACAATAACAACCCTTCCATTTCACCATCGCTCCAGCACGTCGGGTTTTACTGATACTTTAGGAAACCCCTGTTGTTGCATTAAATTACTCAGCCCACCAACACTTTGACTAAGATGCATACCCATTGGTTTCTTGTTCCTTGGGATGCATGCAAACCAATACGCCAAGTCCGTGATCACAGAACGAATCCAAAAGCTTCCAATTCGATTCAAAAGGGATTTGTGTTATCCCCTGAGATTTGTCTTGCTCTTTGTTGGACTACATGCCTACTGGCTCCGAAGTGGATTTCGTAACTGATGAAAGCATGAAAATTGACTGGGAATTACGAGAGACTAGCTCATACTTTGGATTCGTAACAGGTTTCTGGTGACCACACAAGACAATCAACATCTGTAATTCAGCTGAATATGAGACGCATGTCCGACCAATCCATACCGAAGGGTGAAAGTATGACTCAACCTAACTCAATCACAATTCCCTAAGGCTGAGATACCAGCACTCTACGGTCCATGGTGCTTAGCACCAGGCAAACTGATAAACAACTGCTGATTTTTAATGGGATAAAGTTATATAGACAAAGTTAAGTTATGGCTCAAATGCTATTCAATGACTTGTCCCATTCATTTCGCCCAGAACATATTTATAATAAAAGGGAAGGAAAAAGGGAGCTAGATAAACAGAATATCAACCGCCAGTACATAAAATTCTAACTGATACAATGTGTTCAAAATGAAAGAATGTGAGTATCCCAGTTTCATTTGTTGCGTTTCGCACGTTTTCCTTGGCCCTTCTTGGGTGGTCCCTTCCCACGACGCTTCAACATTTCAAGCTTTGATAAGCGCCTGGAAAAGAGCACAAGGAAAAAATGTCAGATAGTACAGTACATAGTGCATAATCATACAAAAAAATCATTATCTTGCATGATAAGCAGACCTCAAATACGGATGTCATCCAAGCTAGTAAGCTCCAATAGAGAGAATGAAAACAGTTCATATGGTGAAGAAAATAAGCTAGGGACAATGCCATATACTCGTTTTCCTTTTTGTCTTCTGCTGACTAGACGCGAAATATTAATGGTTGCGGATAATTTCAGCACACAACAGATTCAGCAAACACCCGGGGAAAAAACAAAGAAAACTGCACTAACCCCGGAACCTGCTTTTTGTACTGGAGATATCCCTACTTGCAGCATACAATGAAGGCTCAAGAAAGAACTAAAAAAGAATGGGCCAAAACTTTCGTTTCAACTTGCAATACAAATGCAGATCGAACACCAAACCCAGATACTGCAAACTGTTGAAATCTGATCTTACACATTTGACATTCCCTTGATGCCACATTGATAGTTAGAGAGTTTATCCAAGAGAATAGCATAAGAGATGGATAGAGCATGCACTTAAAGGCAGAAATTAAGCTTGTACTTGAAGGCAACTGGCGGTGATAATTGAATTGCCTACTCAACTGCGGAGGAGAAAGTAGTTCAACATTCTTAGTACTAGCATTCCAGCATCTCAAGCTAACTCCTTGGTTACTGCACAATGTACATGAGCTTGGTTTCGTCATTGTGCACCCGAGATCCTCACATTCAGTAAGCTATCTCACGTTTGTTCACTCTAATTCTATAATAACATTAAAGGAGGAACCTCCTCCTTCACTAGGTAACAGCACCATACTTTTCAGTTTCAGGCACCAGTCTAATCTTGGAAAGGCCAAATACAGTGAAACCGAACACCACAAAGTCTTCGACCAAAAAATAAAACAAACACCACAAAGCCAGGCATCCTTCGCAACATACACATAGAGATGCAAATCTCGTTGTGTCCGCTTGAGAGAGAGAGAGAGAGAGAGAGAGGATACTCTTGTTCTTGACGGGCCATAACAAGGGGGTCATCCTTCTTGATGTCATAGGGGTACCACTGAGCGACTTTCTCGCCGATGAGCTTCTTCCTGAGAAGCTTGTGGGGGGATCGCTGCGCCGAGGGATTCAGACTCTGCCCAAAGATCCTCGCTGTCGCCTCCGTCACCCCCCTCGTCACCGCTGCTGCCATTAAGCTCTTCAGGCCACCGCCGCCATTCATCCTCCTTCACCCCCCCTCTGAGAATCAATACAATCACAAGCAACTATATTTCATCAATTGAGCAAGAAAGCCATCTACTTTACCACACTTGGGAAGCAAAATGAAACAGAGACGAGAGATGGCAGACTAAGCTCGGACCACGATGAGAAAGAGCGGCGGAGAATCAAGATGAGAAGAACCTTTCGACTTCTTCACTTGGAGAATCCGCCCCTCCGGCCAGTTGGAGGAAGTCGAGCACTGGCTCCGTCCGTTTCAGCAAAAAGAGAGAGAGAGAGAGAGAGAGTGGAAGAGGAGGCTTTAGGTTTTGTAGTCGGAAGAGAGGAGGAGGGAGACGACGGCGCAGCTGAGCTGAGATGCCCGAAAAGGAGCCACCTTTCATGGGCTAATGCTAATGGGCCTCTCTTGAGCGTGGAGCTTTGTTATCTGTACTCCAATTTCTTAATAAGCTTTTTAAAATACAAAAGCTCTTCGTAAACATTAAGGTGGAAACCATTTTGATTTTCCTCGACAATAAAGATAGATAAATAAGAAAACATCCATCTTAAACTTTGGTGGCTCTCCCATAACTCAATGCTTTTTGCATGGAAAATGTAAAATACTTACCATCTTCTCTATAAGTGTCTTTGACAAGAAGAAGATCCCACAACAAAAAAATATTGACGTCTAAAATGTTTTGCTTTAGACTGGACTGGACGATGCCTAGTGCCTTCTCAAGATTCAATAGACCTCTGAATGATCTTCATCTTCTCTTAACTTCTCATCTTCTAACTCTTCCTTTTCCAGGGGAAAACTCTTAAATCTTCTAATCTTTACTCATGATATTATGCTTGATGCTCGGTAGACCAGCTCTCTGGTTTGTTTATCTCGGTTACTTTGGTTTTCTTCAGGTCTGTAACATGGCGGCTTTCAATTGATACAGTGTGAAACTAATAATGATGGCAGCTACAGGCAGAAGAGAAGACGCAAGTGATGGGGCAAATCTCCCGTGCATAAACCCACGGGACTGTAGAACCGCCTTACTATATGTTTACACCAAAACAAACCCAGAAGAACAGGAAAGGGAAAAAAAAAAAAAGTCCATACTGTTGTTGCTACACTAAAGCCATAACTACTAACATGAAAGGTTCACCTCAACAGTCAAAACTGGAGCAGACCACTGCTCTCTCAAAAGATTGGTGTACTATTGTTTGAAAATGTGTGAACTAATACAATAGAAGCTCTTGATACATATCCAATGCCCGGACGACTTTTTGTATGTACAGCTTCCGATGAAGCCTATACCTGCCAAAATCAAAGGTCATACTTTGTCACGGACCACTGGAAAGAACAGATATCGACACTTTGGTACACAAATAGCATGAAGTTCCTGGGATGCCCAGGTGAATAAAGCTTACTTGATTGCAGCTTCGAATGTCCTACTCTGTGGCGTGGAATCTGTGGATAGCATTACAATAGATATCACACATATCAAATGTTAATCAACCAAGCAACTAGATTTAGTGTAAATGTTTTCTTTACCTAGTATTTCCTGGTCTTGCTCCAATGTTGTAGGGAACTGCGCAAGCATCTGTTGGCATTCTTCTTGCAATTCTTTTGCTGCCTTTCTTTCCACGCTGGGCAGTGCAGGCAGATCTCTATCTGACCAAGTGGGCAGTGCTCTTGCAGCTGCAAGAACAGCTCCATCCATGAAAGTGCCTCCAACATTGGGTAGATGATCTGGACCTGTTTATGAGTTTCAGACCATAATGGTAAAGTAAGATGCCCAGGGTGCTGTTATAAAGTGGAACAATGATGAGGGGATTGGTCCAGTTCATACTCTTATGGTAATACTCATCAGGAAGGCCAGATATGTTGAAGACAGACAGGAAGGAATCCAAATGAATGCGAGCAGTTCCAGAGAACTCGATAGCATCCCAAGGATTCTGCCATAATTAAGCAATATGTAGAGTTAGGTCAACGAGGATACTTAAATTACTGCAAGCACAAGTAGGAAACTGAAGAACGATTCCACAAGTAGTCAAAAGAACACCATACTCACGCTTCATGAGCAGCAAGACACGTAAATACTGTCTAAAATAAGTCATCTGTTCCATGCGACACTGAAAGTAGCACAGGCAGATCCATAGTTCACGAATAGACTATACAAGATCAAGCACCCATTGCAAGAAAGCTCTCCAGATGACAAAGAGGACTAAGCATATGCTAAGGGCTATATATGGCTTGAGATGTAGAGGTTTTCTAAAGCTTCAGCCACAGCCTCACTCCTGACATATGCTGTTCGGTCTGTCATACCGTACGTTCAAGAGTCATTTAGACGCGTTCGATCACAAACATAATTGGAGTAGGATGAAATTTTTGGCATCTTGCTAGCAATGATGTAAGAACCAAAGCAAAGGGTTGTGATGAAAGAACATCTGGAGTTGGCTGAAATTGTTGACATCTTGTTCTGGAGCTTTAATGTCAATGTTCTGGCAAGGTAATCATTAGAGTTTTCTAATTTGTTTCACCTTGATTATCAATCTTTCGTTTTCAATCACATTATAGATTCTTGACAAGTTTTTGTGGGCAACCAGCACAAAGGCCGAATGGCATCTAAAATAGACAATTTTGAATCGACTCTCAAACTAAGTAATGCCTCGTTTGTCTAGGCATGACAGACCACTTAGAAAGTATTTTCAGACTGATCTCCATGCTTTGTACTTAATTCTCATTAATTTGTCACCATGGAATAGCATTTTCCACTGGTTGTCTCATTTGTCAGTGTCAGAGTAGCAGCAGTTACCTTTCTGCAGACACCATCTTATACATGTTCTTTTCAAGTTCCATCCTATCACTCCATTCAACTGGATCATATTATTTTTAGTATAAATTTTCATTCTAAAGAAAGCAATATCACTGAACTGCCCGTGTGTTTAGAACTCTATAGAAGGTGTTACTCCCAGTATAGTAGTGTTAGCTAGCCAAAGTTGTCCTAAATGAAGCCCAAAACCATACGCCTATGCTGGACAGCGAATCAATAAATACCACTCCGGTGACTATGAGGCATAACCCTAACTGTATGTTATATCAGTTGCAGCATGCATAAAGACAAGCAGCTCAGTTAAGCAATTTGCTTAATTGATGATTTTAAACATAAGCAAATAATATATCGACAATCTAATCACCATTAACTTACCACTGGTGATGAAAAGCCATATCTTTGCATGAACATGTTATTCTTCTGGCTACCAAGGTAATTGATTGTCATCTGTAAAATCGAAAGACTAGACCAAATTACAGTGTATCACTATCCCCATTGTTCATTTACAAAACAGAAAAAGAATAGGCCTTCGCCCCATGAGCTAGAGTAGCATCACTAGCACTGACATAAGTAGCTGCTCCAGGTCCAGAACTGTATAAGCCCTGAAATTTAAGCAACTTCACATCTAACATGTCAGAATCACCAAGTGTTGGTTCCAGCTAGCAGGCAAAAACAATGCCAATCATTTGAGAATGATCATAAACTAAACCCCCATGCCATCTGACATTCCACGACATGTCAGGGCCTTGGTTCATCGTACCAAGTGTAATACTCAATGGTTTAAACATTTGGTGCATAACACTTAGATTAATTGGCCTGTCTCTAACAATTACAAGAAACATTTGTTTGTTGAAAGGTGAATTTGCCTTAGAGAAAATCTAACCATTACCTCATCTCCCTTTCTTATCCTTTGTCCAGCATTGATCATCACCTCAAGCATGCGATCCTTAAAGCGCCAATGTAGAAAACAATTTGGTTGGAAGGAATGATTGAGCATGTCTGCATGCCCACCCAAAGGTATTATATAAAGTCAAGTCACTCTGACAACTGTTACAAAAAATGGGAACTAATGAAGAAAATACATCAGATGCAACAACACATAGAGCATTTTGTCAGTACATTAGTCCGACAACTGTGAACAAATGAATCGTGTAACAAGAGAAAATAACAGATACTATTTGAAGGTGTGTAAAACTAACCAGCGTAAGGAATTAGCATATTAGATTCCTGAACAAGAGCACCTATCCTTATTTGCATGCCAATACTTCGTGTCTGTGCCATGCTCACTGCCCAAGTGAATCTCTCTGGATCCCGAGCGAGACGCTTAATTTTGAGTGGTGCACCATTATGCTGGGGCAGGTTAAGTCCACAGACAAATATTCAGCAAAAGAGAAAAGTATACCATTCAAAATTATAACTAAAGAACATACGGACAGCATTACTAACCCAATGTTTTTTCCCAAAAATCCAAGGCACGTCCTTGCTGTTTTTTCATAGTTGTAGCAAGGGTTGGATCCTGTAGCTCTGAAAGATCCCCCTGTAGCAATTAATTCATGAATGAGCAAGATGCAATCTAAGAAAAACCAGGAGAAGAAAGTGAGTGTTCCCAAAGAAACTAGTAGTTGCTTATGGGGACTACAATTTAGCATTCTGTCATTGCGGATACCAATATCACCACTATAGTGCTGAGCCAAAAAGTCACACTATTAGTGGTCGACAGAGACCACTATCAAGGGAATTTCACTCAAAATGCCTGTCCGAGTGTCATTCCCATCATTTTTCCATTCAACCACAGAATAACCCAAAAAAAATTGCACTAGAATAAGAATCAATCTAATCTTATATTGATGAAACAGTTTATCTGTCGATTCAAATTCAGCTTTTCTGTTATTTAGTACTAGAAGCAATGGAACCACCATAAGCTATAATCCAAATTCACAACTGTCTAATACATTCAAATATTCGTATAACTTTTAACATCTCTAGATACATTAAAAAGCACTCTTACATTCCTATGAAATCACGACCGAATGGGTCTTTAACACACAAAAGTATTACGATTCTAGCATATGTTGTGCGAACGCTTTAGGAATTTCACGCCTCTGATGACTGCTATATACTGTTTGGCAGCTGCAATGCCAGCATTCATGACTACTGTAACGCAACAACTTCTGCAAACACACTCTACAACCTTGTTTGCAATCATGCCAACAAGCACTCCAGACAACCACCAACATAAAACTTCAATTACGAAGAGGAATAAATTAAAGTTGATACTAGGAACAGAAGCAAGTTTAATGGCTCCACATTGGTACATTGATAGATGCATATGTGCAGTGCTCCAGCCTTTCATCAGCCAAAAGCTTAATGACCAAGACATATGGCACTAAGATTACAATCAGTGGATGCTCATGGAGATGGAAATCAGACATAGAGTCTACATAGAGTTTGAGGCAAAAATCTTGTCAAAGTAGGAAAAAAGAAAAGAGAGAAAACTCAAAAGATCTCTGTGCTTAAAGAACTAAAAGACCTCAGCATTCATCTATTCAACAAAACACTTCGAAGACTAAAGGAAAGACAAATAATAAAAAATAATAACCTCTGTTGCTAGAAGCAAGCTAGTGCACTCATCTGCACTTGGTAAAAAGTCCCCATATAACTGCCAGAAGTTGTCCTGCTTATCAAATGCATATAGAAGAAGACATGCCATTCTCAGGTCCCACTCCGTCTGCGTGCAAATCATCAAATGCAGTTATATTGTCAGTGATATACATGCTACAAAAGAAAAAAAAAATGGCAGAAGGAGCATCTGTTTTTGGGAACACAAGACTTGAACAAACGATCATCTATGCAGTGAATAAGAACAGGGGGCAATTACCTCTGGATTGGTTGAGTTAATAATATCAAAAATGGGATGACCAATCGTACTATATCTGGGAAGAACATCCAGGGGGGCATTTGTCTAATGGTTAACATTAGTTCCAGCGGAATTTCCATGATTACCTGAACAAAAGCAAAAGAACATTATGCCTTATCTAAAAGAAGTAGTCTATAGAGAATCCAACTGTAAAATCCAACAGCATGACAATAGATTTTATATCAAACACCCAAAAAAATGAAGAATGCAAGCACACGGAGATGCAGTCATCCTTAGGTTAGTTGTCTAACGAAATGTCTTACAAAGTAAACAGTCCACACACCCTAGCACGGCGCAGTGGCTCAACATCTTTGGAAGCATAGACTCCAAATCCATCAGGCCCTTCCTTAAATTCTATTCCATAAGCTCGCATACTTCGAACATATCCAATCTTGTAAAAATCGGGGTCTGCTAGTTCGAGCTGTAGAGTACAATCCAGAGTTGAAAGTCACGCTTAGCAAATGGAAGTAGATATGCATCAATGTACCCCTGTAGATTTATGAATGACAGTCAAAGTAATCATCTCGGCCTTCCTAATCACAGTAAAAGACAACAATGTGCATGTAATATAGACTTTTTACAAGTAGATAGCAGGCAACTTCTGCTGCAATTCGAGATAAATAGGTAGGCAAACAGAGACCCTCCAAAGGTTACGGTGGAAATTGAAGAAAATAAAAGAAACAGCAAGCTCTTTCTTGTACTCACAATTCGATACGTAGTGCTAGTATTGCATACAGATGAATGCTGGTAACTGGGTTGGGGGCTACCTCAGAAAGAGATTCTTGGGTAGGGAGAGGCTGAAAGAGGGGGAATGAAGAAGGTGAGTCCACCAGGGAAGGAGCTGCTGTTATGGATCCAACGTTAGACGCTCGCCAGCCGCGGTCCAGGTGATATCCGGGTCTTGCCGGTGGCATTCCCCCGGGCAAACGCTTGCACTGTCGATTTCCCCCCCATGAAATACGAAACCAATAAAAAGTGTGACTTTGAGTGTCTCTCCACCATCATTCAATACACTGTGTGCGCGCGCGCGCGAGAGACAGATAGAGGAGACGGGTTGGACCTGTTCAATTGAAGAGTTGAAGAAGTGGTTTGGCTGAGGGAGAGGAACACAGAGTGTCATTTTTAACAAGCACAACTGCAGTGATTCTCCAAGAAGAGCAGCAACGGCGACAGGGACGAGCAGAGCTGAGCTGAGGCTGAAGCAACAGGAAATGGATAATTCCTTACCCCCCCTTTAGTCTCTCCGTCCTTTTTTTTTCGTTCTTATTTATTTTTGTTACCAAAAGAAAAAAGGAACTTTTATGGAAATTGACGGAAGAGAGCTATACATCGAGTAAAAGACGGCTTTTTAAACTTTTTTCCGTTCGTTTGGCCGAGAACCAGACCGTCCTCTGAACCTCGCCGCTCCGCCCCGACTAGACGACGGCCGCTCCCAATACCCTCTAACTGAGTCGTTGATTTGCTAGAGGTGGAATCCCAACGCAAAGCCTTGCTCTCTCTTCTCTGTCTCCCCACGAAGATATGCCACGAGGTTCGTCTCAGTATCCCGAACTCTACGATTCTGCTTGTTCTCTGGATCGAGTCGTGTCTGTGGCTTTTGTGGTCTTTCTTTGGGTATTCTGATTTTGTTTCTTCTTCTTCTTCTTCTTTATGTTAATGGATTGTTTGTGGAATGTGGTGGCAACAGAGCTTCCGGGATTCTACTTCGATGAGGAGAAGAACAGGTACTTCCCCATCAAAGGCCCCATTCCTGGCTCCAAATCAAAACCCTCCAGCTCCATCCCCATCTCCACCCCCACTCAGGTACTTCCACTCTTACTTTCTTTACACGAACTTTTCTCATATCAGAAAAAGTTTTGATTTTGAGGTCATGTCATCGGATTTAGTTTCTCCTTCATAATGTTTGCGTGATCAGTTTTTCCCCCTAGTGGTTTCAGCGTCGACCCATCTCGAGCCGAACATCCATTCTTCTCGAGACGAGGGAGTTGAATGGCAATCCTATATGGTTGAAGCATGCCAAGTGTAAATTCCAGGACGAGTTCCTCAACATTCATGCTTCCCGTCCTCAGGTACTGTTATTGCTTCCGTTCATTCGCCAATTAGCCTTCAGGTATGAATCAAACGATGTCAATGTCACACACAGTTTCTTAAGTTGATGAGAGTATGCTTGATCAGAACATTCCTTTTCAAACTGTAAAAAGTGCTTGATTAAGAACCTGGGATGCGAAGCTCTTTGTGAAGATGATATGACTTGCTACAGTTCCCTATACAGATATCTAAACCAACGGGATCCCATTTATTGTCCAACCTGAGCGCAGCTTTATCTTCATGCTTTTTATGCTTCATTGTGCAGGTGTGGGCATTTCATGGGACAGATAAGATAGCTGATGGCGCTTTGGAACAGATGCATCTCCGTATAATAACACCAGAGGGTCAACTGCAACGTTTGGCCTGCTGGCTGGGGGCAGAAATGGCTCTTTGAGGTGTGTTGCTTGCTAGCTCTCCGTATTTGAGTGTTTTGATGCCTAGTTGGAATTGCAGGGCAATAAGCAAGTGTTGTCCTTCCTCCTAGTTTGCTCCGTGGGTATTTGGAGTTGAAATGTCCAACATGTGTCTGCACAGAAGTTTTGTCAACCATTATATTGTCAGTTTATATTGAAGTCCAGCTGATGCAGAATGACTCCTTTTGGTTTTAAATGTGCGCTTTTGTTGCTACAAGTTAATGAGATAAATGTCTGATGAACTCTGTAGCTTAGTCTAGTATGTCTTTTAGTGGTTTAGAGTCTCCCTTTTCATTCTTACATAACTGTCTATATGCTCTCATCTGACCATTCTCTGTTTAATGTTTCCACATAATTTATGCTAAAGATCTAATTTGGTATCTACTGTCTTCTTATAGATCAGTTGCAATGGAGCCTCTGGACTTTCAAGCTCTTTCTGCTTGAACTGCCTATTTGTCTTAACAACTATCTAGGTGGCGCAAGATTTGTTGCCTTAAATATGGCCAATTTGTTGCCTTGTTATTCCACACACATCTGCTTGAGGACACTATCTCATAATGAATGGCTGCATAGCTTGGTTTGTTGGTTTCGGTTTTTCCAAAATAAAAAATAAAATAGATAATAGTGCCGCATCGTTCTTATTTTATATTATTTCTGCAGCCACTTTTCTCTAGCTATATCTAATAATATAATCCTTACATTGTAGAGTACATGGCTGATCATTGCTGCTTCATTATCCTTTTCAGATATTTCTTTATTCATTATCTGAAAGATTATTCTGGATGTTTTGCAACTTTTGGGATATAAAGAGATAGTCTTGTTAGATAGAGATACAAAGAACTATGTGAAAGAATAAGGATATTGCTTTCTACTTAAAATGTTCATCTAAAAGTAGATGAGTACAAGAAACTCGAGATTTTGGACTGAAAGTTTTAAATGCTGAGCTGTGTGCAGCATGAAGATCATACAGCTATAGAACTTTTATTACTCTTCAGAGAACCTCAAGTCATTGCTTGAATGGAATCTCAAACAAGGCATAATGTATATTTTTCTTTTTTAATAGATAAGATGAAGCTATTACAAGTTATTGTATCGAGAGTTTGGTGCTTTTCGCAGTTTTTGTGAAGTTGGAAAAGTTGGCCAACGTTTTGATTATGGGGTAAAATGCATGCCAGAACATGTGTGGCCTCTCAAAAGAGAACATGAAGAGTGCAAAGTACCTGTTCATCTTTGGAGATCTCCAATGGTACAATTTTCTTCAGATGTCTCCTGCATTAAAATGCCAGGAAAGCGATCCATTTCAGTTGATGGCGATCAAATTCAACATGCACTGTATCCTTGACTTTTTTGGATGCGCTGTATTCTTTGGTCACAATTACATGATATTTTGCCTCTTGCCCTCTTCAAGTTATATAATCATTACATACTTTTTTCTTTCCTTCACTTTCACTCTGGTGTTTGACACGTCTCTGGAATTTAAATGATCATGTTTAATATTCTTTGCTTAGTGAGTAGATTTGCGATCTCTTTACCTTTGCTTCCCACTGTCTTATGCTCCAATTCAAACATTGAGGCTGGACATAGTGAACTGAAAATATAGGTTTATTCAATAGGTTATGTACTTTGTTGTTTAACATTATGTTTATTCTTTTGTTGCTCTCTAGTAATTAGATGTTCACAGACGAATGGTTCTTTCTTTTGATATGATAAAATCAGTTTAACTATCTTGGTCTATTCATTGGCTGTTCTCCCTGAGTTTATTGTTCATATTTGTAATAAGCTATTTGCTTGAGGGAACCATTGTTTTGAACTGACAATGTTTGTTTTCAAAAAGCTGTTTAAGCAGCAGATCTGTGTGCTGATTGTAGGTAAAGCTCTTTCTATGCTGTCTGTCTTCGTACTTTGATGTTCTGGTTTTTTTTCTTGATTCATCACTTGTTCTAAATTCAAAAAAGATCATATTTAAAAGCTTTGGTGTACCTCAGTTCTAATTATCTCTTGTCTGGATTAGCAAAACAGCGAGTTCCACCATCTTTTTGAAATAATTTCAAATAGTCACTCATACAGTTGGTTTCAGTACTCAGAAGAAATTGGAAGGAAAGAAGCATTCTCTGCATTCAGCAAACAAACTTGTTTAGGATTTTGTGGTTATGATTCATTAAGACATCCTTTCAGGTTGAGATACCTTAACCTTCATGCAGGATAACTACTTTAGGTTCAGATAGATCCGGTGGTTCTGTTCATATTCTTAATCTAGCTGAACCTTTTGATTTTCCTCTATGTACATCGACTATAAGGCAGAGGCTGCATGATGTTGCTTCTTTCCATTGTACCATATGGACAGCAGATTGCTCTTTTAATGGCAGTCGAGCAATTGTTGGCAAGTCTCTCTCTCTCTCTCTCTCTCTCTCTCTCACACACACACACACACACACACACACACACACACACACACACACACACACACACACACACACACTGACACTCCTCCAGTGCACACACAAATAGTATCATTCTCGGGAAGGTTCAATTTGTTACAGAAACTCTGAATCTGTGAGAGCTTAGTGATTGCTTGAGCATGAAGAACCTACTTTAGTATGTCACATCAGGTTCTTGCTTGGCTGATCCCTTTGCATGACTGATGATATACCTTATTCTTCTTTGACCTATTTAATAACTTTTGCTTCTAGGTTCATGTTTGAGGGTTTTTTCTAGATGTACTTATTCAATTTGTGGTTATGAATATGAGTTAATTCCTGGCGCCAAGCTTTTCTCTGTGCACTGTGAATGCATTTTCAATATTGCATGTTCATGTGGAGCTCAAACTTTAGCTATTAAACTAAAGCAAGGATGTTTTTCTGATTCACTTTGAACTTTTTCTGGCTACTTCTTCCAGCATTTATATGTTGTCTTTGTATATCTAGGCACAAATTTGGGAGCTGCTTTGGTCAATTTGGAAGATGGGGCGGTATCCTGGGTGTGCCGTGGTAAAAGTGATGTTCTTGCACTGCAATTTGACCAGTCGGTAATTCTTCATGTCTTTCAATATTCCAAAGATATAGAAAAACAATGTTTTGTGCTTTTTCCTTTTTCTTAGTGGATTATTATTTTGGCAATCACAGGTTTTTTCGTTCAAAAACAAGCTTTTCTTTTTGTGCCTTTATTGGATAAGAAGTCTCATCTTTTCTCTGGATGTTGACACCTTTAATCCTTCTTGAAGGGAAATCTCGCATTGTGTGGATTCAGAAATGGGGCTATTGTTACAGTTGATGTCCGAGAAAACCACGGCATGTCTTCTTCTAGGCTTATTAATTGTCAGATACCTTCCTCGTCTTCAGAAAGACTTCGTGGGCGTTCTCAAAAGCAGTGGTTTAAGGTAATCATTATGGGCACTTTTGTTTAGGATTTTTTGGTACTTTTTGCTCTCCCTAAAAAATTAATAAATGATTCTAATTTCAAGAAAATAAAAAGGATATGTGCAAATTTGAGTGCCGATATTTGTCTATGTGGAAGCTTTGGATATTTTGGTAAAAATAGAAGTCAAAAGTGCATGACCTGCAAGATTTAAATAAAAAGAAAAAGGAAAAAGTAAAACCTTCTTGATGATGTGAATTATGAAGTAGATGTGCTGAATGACCATTATTTTGATCTTTTGCCCCTCCATTTGGAGATAATGTTGGCTTTCTCTTTCACCCACATTTATAGCAAAAACCTGCCTTAAGCGCGTGTAGGAATCTTGGATTCTTGTAAAATTTTCAGACTTGCCGAGGGTACTTTTCAGTGTCATCTTTACTTTTGCAACTTGTCTCATATAATTTGTGGCATCAATGCTGTCCGAATCTCTTGCCAGAATAAAGGAGAGACTACTAGGAAAATGTCAAGTGATACGTTTTGCTTATGCTTGGATAAATGTCTTTTCCTGTGACATTTATTCATTCATATTTAAATCTTTTTCGAAAATTTCCTTTTCTTGATGTCCTTTATTTGACTGCATCATTGTTCCTCAAGTCATTGGTAATGAAACTTGGATTTGATCCCTGCAGCTCTCTGGAGAAATATGTCCAGCCGATACAACTTATATGCCTAAGTCTATTTGCAGGTTCGTTTATCTTTTATGTCTTCGAAATACTTGTTTTGATTTGTTTCACGTGATGCTTTTGCTAAAAATTACCTACTTTGAACAACTAGTTTGGTGTCACTCCGGTTGTACGACCAATACTTCTTGGCGAGTTCTATGGATGGCTCGGTTAGTGTTCACGATCTATCTATTTTTATTTGTTTACCACTGTAAAATAGTTTCCTTTCCCCTTGCAGTCTCGTAATCTTTTAGATTTATGTCTCTATATGAGTGGTATGAGGTCTTATTCATAGGTAATTGTTCACTTAATTATGAATGATGGCCTCTCCACATTCCAAGAGAGATTCGTTATCATTATTGGTCTCATTAATGAACAGATCAATCTGTATGATCATCGCCAAATTAAAAAAGGTCCTGTGCAGTCCTATGAAGGGCAAGTGAATTCCCATACGCGTACGCAGCTTGGGATGGACCCATCAGAGAAATTTCTGTTGTCAGGTGGTTATAGCTTTTTTCTGGATCTTTTTTAGTTTCAAATTGTCACTAAAATCTACTGACTTCCTTAGCATGGCTTTGATCTTAGGTGGAGAGGACTGCTATATGCGGCTCTGGAATATCAAGTCTGGGAAACTTCTGTTTGAGGATAAATTTTCAACTTCGGTCACCTTAGTTACATGCTGCCAGTCGACTGAAAGTAAAACAACTTATCTTTTCATAGATTAAAGCCCAATTTCCGTGGTTCTGTTGGTTTTCAACGTTTCTTTTGAGTATTCTTTACTAATTATGCTTGTTCACTTGCTTGTTTCAACATGTTCAAAGGATGTCCAATCGAGGTGGATGGCAGACAAAACCATATGGGATACTCACATGGGCAGCAGGAGAGCTGGGGGTCGTGGCTTGGGTCTCGGGATGGATTATACCACGCGCAATGGTACTGATTCATGATTCTGGTATGTGACTCTCGATTAATGACCCATGCATCTGGAAAATGAATGTTGAAGGTGGATGCTCAAGCCTTGCTGGTGCGTCCAAGCATCATTCCAATTTGACTTATTATATTCACGAGTTGTGATAAGCAGTTCCGAGTTTCTCGAGGAACAACTTATCTATCTGGAGGATACGAGCTGAAGTTCATCCACGAGACCTCTTTTCCCGCCTAAAAAAGCAGTGTTGACTTTGTATAGCTATGACTTTGCTTCTTATAGTTCAACGATAGGGGGCAAGATCTTAGACCAAGTTTTTTGTTGTTCTGTAAACAGACGTAATTTTATAAGTAGGCTTCTGGGCTTTCTAAATTACTTAAGCCTTTACATGGATGTGGATGTAGCTATTTTTGTAGTACCATCTTTTGCCTTGATTTCAACTAAGCTTCTCGCTATTGTGGGAGAATGTAGCTGTTACACTTGTGAAATGGAGTGGTTGAATATATCAGGGAGACTCTGGTGTCTATTTTCATGGCTTAGATTCCCCTTTAAATCTTCCTGAGTATTAGGGAAGCCCGAAATGGTTTGAGAAGATCTGAAAATCGCAGATTTTTTGACCTCTTCGATGAGGAGCGAGGCTTTGGAGTCGAGAGGAGGAGTTGTGTGCATGAGGTTGTGAGAGCCCGCAAATGTCTCAAAAATGTCAGGGGAGCCAATAGTGCTGCACATGGTAACGTTTCTATTTCCGGAATAACTTTGGAATAAAAATACTTTTTTGTTTCTGTTCTTGGCAACGATTTTTGGGAATAGAAACGTTTGGTAACTGCATAAAATTTATGTTCTCATAACAAAAAAAAGAACAGAAACGCGTTTGGTAATTGTAAAAATTATGTTCCTAATTTTTCATTATACACAAGATCAACTATAAAAAAAATGAAAGAAAAGACGAATTGGAATTGATCAACTATAAAAAGTGTATTTGGATGCAATTTTGACGTAAATACTGTTTGGTAAAAAATACCCTTTGTGAATGATTCGATTTCTCAAGTAATTTTTATTATTTTGATATTTTGAATATATTTAATTATTTAATTATTTAATTGCTTCATTTAATTTTTATTTTTTACTTATTCTTATTATTTCGATTTTTAATTTTCTTTCTTTTATTTTTTTAAATAATTTATTTTTTGAAAAAATTTTTTTTATTTTTAATTATTTTTTATTATTATTTAATTATTTAATTATTTAATTATTTCGAAATTTATTATTTTTATTTTATTTTTTTTGAAAAAAATTATTTTTTTTAATTATTTTTATTTTATTATTTTCATTTCTAATTATTTTGTTTTATTTTTATTTTTCATTTTTTGAAAAAAAATTGTTTTTATTTTTTTATTATTTTTATTTTTAATTACTTTCAAGAAAGTGTTCCCAATTATTTCTAAAAATGTTCCAAATGTGTTTCTAAAAATGTTTCGGGAACACGGAAGCAAGTTTTTTTTGTTTCTTATTTTTGCTCCAAAAGTGTTTTTATTTTTTCAAAAGTGTTCCCCAAATACTTTGAGATCATTTTTTTTTTACCATACGCGTTTTTGTTCCCGAAACACTTTTTCTGGAGCGTTACCATATGCAGCCTAGGTGTCTCTCCTGGGGTCTTCGTGTCAGATTCGGGTTCACTTGGCTTTCGATTTTGTCTGATTTCCAACCTAAGTGGGATTGAGAAAGTTAAAAAATTTGACATCGCAGGTTTGGTTCGAGTCTCTTGCAAATTGTCAAAGACTTTTCTTAGTTAAATCTGGATGGATCAAATTTGTGGGAAGTAGACTCGGTAGGTGTTTGGGATCATATTATTATGTTGCTACTTCTGCTATCTGTGAGAGGTTAAAAGCACTCCCAATGATAGGCAGCATATGTAGACATGAGAACAACTTTCTGAATTTGGACCGGAGTCAGCTATCGCGATTATTGCCCGATATTAAAGACTGAAGTTGAATCGGCCATGTGGTAAATACATCGATACGACGGCAATCACCATGGCTTGTGCTTCTATCGATTGACTCTAGGACGTAGATAGGAGCCCGAGCCACTGCAATCGCATTCGAGATAGATAGACAGGTAAATGAGACTTGGTAATCGGACCATTTAGTACCCAAGTTAGCCGCTGTGACTTAATGGTTCAAATGGAGGCAGATTTGGTAAGTCTGTGTCGTGGTTCTGTCTAGCGGGCGCCCCACTCAAAATGGCCGACGTTATCCAGTTGAAAGCAGAGCAGCCGCAGAGGAGTCGTCTCGAACGGTAAACAACGCCCGGAATGTCCTCCATTCCCACTCCCATTCCTACTCATCCCCTCTCTACCTCCTCTTCCATCATCCCACCCCAACACCCTTCCCACGTCTCTCCTCCGCCGGCACCCAGCAACACCTTCCCCATTTCCTCTTCTTCTCTTCCTCCTCCTCCTCCTCCGCACCCCTCGCTTTTCACCCCTCCTCACTCTTCATGGATCGAATCCCTCCGCTCCCAGCCAGATCAAATCTTTTCCGAGAAGCCATCTCCACCTACGTAGATATGATGACTCTTGCCGGTATCCCTCCCGACCAATTCCCTTTCCCTGCTGTCCTCAAGGCCATCGCGGGCCTCCAGGACCTCAATCTTGGGAGGCAGATTCACGCCCATGCTGTTAAACTTGCTACGAGCAATCTTGTGTTACCGTTGCCAATACCCTGTTGACCATGTACGACAAGTGCGGTGATATCGATAACGTCTTTAAGCTGTTCGACAGAATACCTGAGAGGGACCAAGTTTCTTGGAACTCTATGCTCGCCGCACTCTGTCGGGATGAGGAATGGGTTCTTGCGTTAGATTGCTTTCGTTCGATGGTGTCGGAAAATTTGGAGCCCAGTTCCTTCACTTTGGTGAGTCTGGCGCATGCATGCTCAAACTTGCCGGAAGGCAATGATCGCTTAAAGCTCGGGAAGCAGGTTCATGCCTATAGTTTGAGGAAAGGGGATCGGAAAACGTTTACCAACAACTCTTTGATGGCCATGTACTCAAAGTTGGGAAGGGTGGGCGACTCAAAGGCCTTATTCGAATTGTTTGAAGACCGTGATTTGATTTCTTGGAACACCATCATAAGCTCGTTTGCCCAAAATGAATGCTTCTCGGAAGCTTTGATGCTCTTAGTTCGCATGGTTCAAGATGGAATCAGTCCTGATGGAGTAACGATAGCTAGTGTTCTTCCTACTTGTACCCAATTGCAGATGTTAAATGCAGGGAGGGAAATACATGCTTATGCCTTGAGGAATGAGTCCTTGATCGGGAATTCTTTTGTGGGCAGTGCTTTAGTTGACATGTACTGCAACTGCAGGGATATTGAAAGTGGTCGTCGAGTTTTTGACAGTTTATCCAGTCGGCAAATTGGGCTTTGGAATGCTATGATTGCTGGCTATGCACAAAATGAACAGGACCATAAGGCTTTGATGCTCTTCCTAGAGATGGAAGTGATTTGGGGGCTTAGTTCAAATGCTACCACCATCGCAAGCATCTTGCCTGCATGTGCACGCTGTGAAGCATTCTCCGTTAAAGAGAGCATTCACGGGTATGTTATAAAGAAGGGTTTGCAAAGTGATATGTATGTGCAAAATGCACTCATGGATATGTATGCCAGAATGGGGAAAATAGGAATTTCTAGAATTATCTTCGACAGCATGGAAGTCAGAGATTTAGTTTCTTGGAACACAATGATAACTGCATCGGTTATTTCTGAATTCCACGAAAGTGCACTTGCTTTGTTGATGAAGATGCAGAGTAGAGGGAAAGATGCTAGCAAGGAGGAGGATATGTACAATGAGGAAAATGTACATTTTTGGAGACCCAACTCGGTCACCCTAATGACGGTGCTTCCGGGTTGTGCTTCACTAGCGGCTATTCTGAAGGGAAAGGAGATCCATGGTTATGCCACCAGAAATTCCTTAGCACTTGATGTTGCAGTGGGAAGTGCATTAGTAGATATGTATGCAAAATGTGGCTGCTTGTACTTATCGAGAAGAATGTTTGACCAAATGCCAGTTAGAAATATAATCACCTGGAATGTCATTATAATGGCCTATGGCATGCATGGCAAGGGTGAGGAAGCATTGCGATTATTCAACAAATGGTGGAGGATGGAGCCAATAGTGAAGGGGTGATGCCCAATGAGGTCACCTTCATTGCCATATTTGCTGCATGCAGTCACTCTGGAATGGTTGATGAGGGGATGCGATTGTTTTACAGCATGAAAGGTAAATATGGAGTGGAACCATTGCCAGATCATTATGCTTGTGTTGTCGATTTACTTGGTCGAGCAGGTCAAGTGGCTGAAGCCTTTCGGTTGATTGATTCCATGCCTTCTGAATTGACAGGACGGGTGCCTGGAGCAGCTTGCTTGGTGCTTGTCGAATTCATCAAAATCTTGAGGTTGGGGAAATCGCGGCTACGAATCTCCTTGAGTTGGAGCCAGACGTGGCTAGCCATTATGTGCTACTGTCGAACATTTATTCTTCTGCAGGACTTTGGGACAAGGCAATGGATGTCAGGCGTAAGATGAAGGAAAAGGGAGTAAGAAAAGAACCGGGGTGCAGTTGGATTGAGTTGGGGATGAGGTTCACAAGTTCATAGCAGGGGAATCATCACATCCGCAAGTCAGGAGCTCCACCGATTCCTAGGGACATTGTCAGATAGAATGAGGAAAGAAGGATACGTGCCTGATACTTCCTGCGTTCTGCACAATGTCAACGAAGAGGAAAAAGAGGCATTACTTTGTGGACACAGCGAGAAGCTTGCTATAGCTTTTGGTATCCTTAACACTCCTCCGGGGATGACCATCAGAGTAGCCAAGAACCTCAGAGTTTGCAATGACTGTCATGTGGCTACCAAGTATATCTCCAAGATAGAAGACAGGGAGATCATATTGAGGGATGTGAGGAGATTCCATCATTTCAGGGATGGGAAATGTTCTTGCGGTGACTACTGGTGAAGATCGCCTACTAAAGTCCAGGACTAAGAGTCAGAAGATAGTGTTGAAAGTGTGGGGCATCATTCTCTCTCTGATCAAAACAACAGCAAGTTGAGGGAGACCTGCCGGTTCACTTGCTTTTTGGATGCTGTCGAGGAGCAACATCACAAATGAGGGGAAAATTCGAACAAGCTGTATCCGTTATTGTAGTTATATTCTAAAGTCATTAACTGTGTATCAGAGTCTCACGTGCAAAGGCAGGTACCATATTGCGGTGTGTAAGATTTAGTTTTCATTACGAAGTACACTTGTACGGATTAGGTTCATCTTTGATCTCAACGTCCTTACTCCAAGATCTCAGTATGGTTTCGCCATACATGTTTAGGATTTTCACCATTCTTTCACTAAGAAACTGTGTATGCGTTTATAATAAATTAAAGGTGCATGTTGCTAATTGGCTTTTGGGAATTTGATGCCAAGTGGTACATAATTTAATGAAAAAGCTGTAGAGAGAGAGAGAGATAATTTCCTTGGAATAGTGAATAAAATCGACTATTTTCTTATGGTTGAAATAGCAAAACCATCAACCTTCATACGCAACGGTTCTTCTATGAATGAATTGTTCTGATCTCGAAAGTGCAAATCAAATTAACTAATCTCTACTATAAGTTGAGAAAACCCCAGTTGGTGTTCATAAAGATCCCTACTAAACCCTGAGACAAATATCGAGTTTGATTGGCACTTGATCAGCATTGGGCTTGACATGAGTGACGTACCCCTTTATGCATGAACAGCCCATTAGGCTGATCCATCACACAAACGGGCCTGTGCAAGGCCCATTATTATCGGCCCACACATCCCGGCCGTCACCGCTTCTGAGCTCTCTCTCATCGACGACACGACCCACCTTCGCTCCACTCGCTTCCCTCCGTCGAGTCCCTTGTGCTGTAGCAGATCGCCATGGCGTCGAAGCTCCTCCGCCGAGTCCGCGCCGTCTCTGCACGTCTGAAATTTCCACGGACGCTTTCACCAAGCCTCGCTGCCTTCACTTCCTCGAGGCTCCTCTCCGACGTCGCTCCTCGGCCTCTTCCTGCGGCCGCGGCCGACGATTCTCCTCCCGCTTCCACCTCGCCAGCTCCTCAATTCTCTGGAAGCTCCGAGAAGTTCGAGCATAATGCGAAGAGTTCCTCCGTTCGTTCGTCTCTGAAGGATCCCGAGCTGGCCAAGTTCTCCGCCATTGCCGATACATGGTCAGCTCGTTGATTGCCAATTCGTGTCTTTCGTAAACGGCGATTTTCCTCATTTGGCGGCTTTCTTTCGTCCGCCTGAATTCGACATTGTATATTTGCGATTGATCGCGGGGGAACCGCTTTCTGATTGCCACCCCCCCCATTTGGCAGCTGAAATAGCTTAGCTGTAGTTACTTAAGAGTTGAGGCCCTTCGATTTTGCTGGAACTATAGGAAATTCAAAGTCCTTGAAATGCGTGGTTCTTATATTTTGCAAGTTATGAGGTTGAGGCGTAACTTGCGTTGCTTAATGTGCAAATGTCATGATAATTGGTCTCTCCACGGGCTATGAATAGGTGGGATTCTGAAGGCCCTTTTAAGCCTCTGCACTTGATGAATCCTACAAGACTTGCTTTCATTCGCTCCACTCTTTGTCGACATTTCGGGTACGTTTAGTGTGATCCTTCGCTATTAGCAACTTGTTTGAACAAGCAAGTTAAATTACTGCATATGATTGCTTCACACCTGATAAAGGAGATGAGGTTTCAAGTTCACCACATTTAGTTGAACTCAATAGCTCAAGACCGAACTTCAACAATTGCAATTTCAAGCAATCGTTTCAGTCGATTGACATCTAGCACTTATAACTCGATCGTATAGTGTGGCTTCCATGAGATACATAGCACTCTGTTCTTCTTTTGTCGATGAAATTTTTCTATGAGAATGAAATGGTTTGTCCATGCTAACCATATTTTGCAGATTTGGCTGACTTTTCTTGATTTAGGAAGGATCCATCCTCTGCGAGGCCTTTTGACGGTTTGAAAATTGTAGATGTTGGTTGTGGCGGTGGAATTCTTTCAGAGGTATAACGTTCATTGTTCCCCTTCTTTGTCTACTTTACATGAATGGCTAGATAAAAGATGGGGCTAACCACCTTCGGGAAGGTCCTAGACAGCAGTGTTTGAAGGTTCAATGTGTCAATGGGTAGATAAAAGATGGGACTAACCACCTTCGGGAAGGTCCTAGACATAAGTGTTTGAAGGTTCAATGTGTCAATGGGTAGATAAAAGATGGGAATAACCACCTTCGGGAAGGTCCTAAACAGCAGTGTTTGAAGGTTTAATGTGTCAAATGCTGAGCCAGTTTGTTGGTCTTATTCATGCTTGTATAACGAAGTCATTGCGTGTCTGTGGCTAATAAATCTGTCTGTGTACCTCTAATGGAGCATTTTAGTATGTCTAATTCTGTCATGGTCATATGGTAGACAGCTGCAATCATATCATACTCAATAATGAGGTCAAGGTGTTTTTTTTCTTCTTTTCCTTTTCTCTTGAAAAGGTGTAACCATTCCACATGCTATCTTATTGACTGATTTTGTTGTGCTACAATATGAACATTTTCTTAATAGTTGAGATAAGGATTTCATCTTAGGCTGTGTTGAAGTTTCTTCAATGGTTCTTGTATCTAAATATCTCTATCATTCGATGCTAGAAGCTGGACTTTTAGGTAGCTTCCATCACATTAATATCAAGAATATGGACACAAGTCATTAGCAATGTTGATGTGGCAGTGGGTGCAGCACCATATGTTGGAGCTTGATAAAATGCCCCCTTTGGCAAAAATGCTGCTTGCCAACCGTCAAGGCTGCTGGTTTTGCTCTATGAGCAACATGAAGATTTGACTAGGACTGTTGCAATCACAAGGCTTGTTTTTTGCTGTGTTAGTTTATTTAGTGCACATGGTTTGAGTCATAAAAAAATGCAAGAAGGCAGTAGCATTACTGAGAAACAAAAGAAAGCTTTTCTTTGCCAATGATAGCATGATTTTGGTAGAGGAACATTTCTGCATAGTTATTATGTGTCATGCAAGTGGTCGGTTAATTCTCTGTTGTACTGTATATTGACTGTTGTTGATGTGCTGGCTGGTGTGCATTGTAAATTAAGTTTCATTTTATTGCCGTGGGAGCATGAAAGGTGTCTGGACAGTCATTCAATTGTAATTCATGGCTAGAGTTTGGTTAGCAGAGAGCATGGTGTGCTTATTTCATTGACATTACATGATATTGGTGCTCTTTCAATTCCATATATCTTGCATTTTGAGTTCAGTCGGTATATTCGGATATTATTTACTATCTTCAATGGTTCAAGCAGAGAGGGCTATCAATTAATATTTGTCTTTTTGCCTCTTCAGCCATTGGCCAGGATGGGAGCTTCAGTAACAGGTGTGGATGCTGTAGACAAAAACATCAAGATTGCACGCATTCATGCTGTATGCACATTTCTCCATCACAACATGGACATTTTCTTCTGAAAGTTTCAAAGCATGAGTTGCTAAAATGATTGACTTCTGTTGATAGAGTATCTTTAGTATGGATTATATAGAAATTAGAACATTCTCTTGGAGCTGTAAAAACAATTTACCTATGTACATGCATTAAATTCATCGGATTCTCAGTTTCAAATCCAAAGAAAAAGCCTACGGTTGCCACTTGACTCCTCGTTGACAGCCAGCAGTTGCCGGACTAGCCTTTCTTGCCTTACTCCTCTTTTAATTAAATCAATTTCTCGCCCTTATTACTGCTTGGTATATATTCAGGTTTTTCCCTCTCTTGGGGCAATAAAAAAAAATGAGAGTGAATCTGGGTCCACTGCTGCAGTAAACCTGGGAATTAATGAGGGATTCCATTAGCCCGGTGTCCTTAAGATCTTAAAATGAGAAACATTTTTCTTACCCTCGCTTGGCTGTTCTTCCAGCTGTAGGTTGAGTGGGTTGAAGCTTCAGTATGCCTACAGTCTGAATATTCTAAACAACATATAACGCATGCTCAATACTTGGGAAGAGTCTCATTAATTAATGAGTTACTCCAGCTATTGAGAATTTTCTGGCAGATTGTGTAATTGACTATGAGTCCACAACTTTACTATCGTTCAGTCCTTTTGTTATTCTGATCGTTCTTTGCTTGATTATCATTGTTGTTAGATATGAAGCCTTTGGTACATTTTACTTGATAATTAAGTACTTGATTGATGCTGCGAATCCTTTTAAAAAGGTTTTTCCGGTTGACATTTGAATCACTGGGTAAGATAATCCCATAACATTTGAGTGTCTGTAAACAATTATTGCTCATTACAGATTTTTTATCCTGATTAATATTTGGACTATAGTGATATTACAAATTGTAATTTCTTAATTAGCTGAAAGCAATTTTTGCTAACGATCATGATGAACTTGCAAGTTTTATCTGGATGGTAACATTCTTTATAAACACAGGATTTGTGTCCAGTGACTTCAACGATTGAATATTGCTGTACAACAGCTGGTATGTTCATCTTACACGTAGATCAAGCATTTCGTTCTGGTAGTTATTTACATAGATATCTAGTGCATATTTTCATGTTTTAGTTGGATCATTCCTTCTGAGGGGAGAACTTCGTTTCTCTGTCAAGTTTTTGACTTGTCCACTTCTGAGGCTCCCCTCTTAGTTATCATTTTTGTCCATGCAAAAAACAATCTGTTCTAATATTTCATCTAAGAATGCCTAGCTAGAAGTTTTGAAGGATGGCATCATGATTGGTGATTATATAGCCATCAATCCACAATGTACCGCACCTACTACTTGCAAGTCCTGTGGTTAGCAAAATATTGATACTGTGATGCATGAAAGTCTCTCTCTAATGTAGTTCTCTTTTGGATTCAGATCATCTTGTGTTTTTTCAAGAGTCCCCTCTCTTGTTGCTTAAGTTCTGTGGATCGCTATCCTTAGCGTTATAGTTACCGTTTAGCAGGATTCTATAAGTGAGCAGTGATTTATATCTGGAGTTTGTAATTTCAGAACTCAAAAGTGATAGTACAAAGAACATTTTGCTAAATATCAGTATAATCTGGGGATGGTAGGAGTGCTATAGCTTTAATAAGGCACTTGGGCAGAGCTGAGGCTTACCTTTTCCAATGGTTCTCTGTAAGTGGGGTTTTGAGTCTTTTGGTTCACATGCAGCTGTATCAGCATAACATGATAGCCTGCTGAATACTCATGTGACCAGGGCACAAGGTTTTAACAAGAAAATAAACCAAAGGGACAGGTGTTAAAGAGTCATGGTATGGCTTAAATTCACACTTGTAGCGGGCGGTTAGCCGCTGGTGTCGTACTATGTAGATGTAGATTTCTAGCCAGTATGGGGTTTAACTTTTGGTGGTGGTTACAAACTTGTATCCTTGATCAGCGAATGAAGAGATCTAAAAGTATATTTCTTGGCTTATTTCTTTGCAAAGGGAGGAAGAAAGGAGGATTATGATAGAGAAAGCTATTTACTCATAATATTTTGTCAGTCAAAACACGAATTGTGAAAGCTTATGTGATTCATGCAATGGACAGAAAAGCTCGTTGAAGAACAAAGGAAGTTTGATGCAGTGATCTCTTTGGAGGTACATATTCCCTGCCAGAACCGCATGCTTATTCTTTTTCAAACCTCTTTCTTTAATTTTTAATTATGATCTTCTAGATGCTTTCATAATAGATATGCTTCATTACTTTCTCATCCTTCTAGTTTTCTGCTTTTCAATCATGGAATGAATTTTCATGGTACAGCAGCACAATCCTATATAACTTTTCGGTCATGGGTGCTTGATCGCATTTTTTTTTTACTATGGATCAATAAATGATAAAAGGGTTTTTATGTAAGTGCACTTTTGAATGACTATAGGTGATAGAGCATGTAGCAGATCCTGCTGAGTTTTGTAAGTCACTCTCGGCATTGTCTATTCTGAGGGAGCTATGGTGATTTCAACTATTAACCGTTCTATGAGAGCATATGCAACTGCTATTGTTGCTGCCGAGTACCTCCTCCATTGGGTATGTTTCTTTTCCTTTCTCCCTGACTATATCTCTACTATCAATTCCATTGCAAAATTATAATTGCGTAAGTAGTTTCTGCTGTTCTTCAACGTGTTTCAAAATGCATGTAATCTTCTAACATAGCACTGGTGACATTGGTCTGTTTTTCCTTGGCCATTAAAATTCAAATGTGTGTGGGTAAAAGTAAGAGATGCAGCGAGTCTTCTTTTGTTATGGGTTAGGAAATTCGTAAGTGGCTTGATATTCATTTCACCATGGAAATTCCTTGTTGAAATAGCGTAGATAACTGCAAAATTTTGACTGCCTGATGATTCTTTTAATTCAGCGGTTTCACTTGCGGTTTTCAGCTAGTTTGTTCTCTTCTAGATTAATGGTTGTGTGATCAGATGATGAGATTAGAATGAAGTGTGAAAATGATTAACTAGTAGACATCACTTGCCAGTTAGATCTAGAATTTAACAACGCAATGCATCTTCGCATTTCTACATTGCAGCTTCCAAAAGGTACACACCAGTGGTCGAGTTTCCTTACCCCTGAAGAGCTAGTGTTGATCCTCCAACGTTCTTCCATCCAAGTAAGCCATGATTGCATGCTTTTTGACCCTTTCATGTTTTCGCTATGCCTCAGTTTTATAATGTGATCGATATATGTTTACTGAATCTTGGTCGTCCATCCTCGGATTCATCCAGGTCAAAGAGATAGCTGGATTTGTGTACAACCCCTTGACAGGAAGATGGTCTCTTTCCGATGATGTTAGTGTGAATTTTATTGCTTTTGGAACGAAAAACAGCCAGTGAGTGAATATTCACGAGAAAACTCTGATGCCAAATGTCATTCCCATTGGGAATGTGCATCATACGTGATTTGAATAATATATGAAATCTTTATTTTTTTTCCCTTTAGGGTGTCAGATTTTCTTTTTCTTTCCTAATAACTTGAAGTATCAGGGTCTTGCTGGTATTAATCTCCTCCATATTAGAGAAGTATTGGGGGGATGCATGGTCATCGCCATTGTCGTTTTCATGTTGGAAATGAGCATCTTCACCAATTTTTATATGGCAATTACCCTACCTGATGGCCACGTGTCGGATAGTTTCAATGCTTCATGGGTTGTAGCGGAATCTTTGATTGGTTGCCCTATTGCTGATAATTGTGGAATTTGTGCCTTTTTTTTTATTATAAATATTTCATGGCCCATCGAACGGAACAAAAGAGATGGCTGATTGGCCATTATTTAGGGTGTCACGGGAGTTGAGAGAATCCTCACCGTATGATTTGGGGGGCAATTCCAACATGTCGTGCCTTATTGAGTCCACTTGAATTCGGCTGACTATCCATAATTGAAATAAAGATGGAGAACTAAGTCTTGATTGATCCTCCTCAGTCAAATCTCCCTTTCTTTAATGGGTTTTAAAGATCTTTAATTGCCCTTTCTCTTTCTTTTTGGCTAGAACAATATCATGTCGATCCTTTGTTTAACCCAGTCATTCAAATCATCAGTACAATATGATGACCTTACATTAGTGAAAGATCTACTAGCCAAGCCTTCTTGACCTGAAATTTTTATTTGTTGACACGCATGATCCTACGGTCTAGTAGTCCTGACGGTAGCCATTTTGTTATGCTCAATCTAATGGTTGACACTGACCTTATGGCAGCAAGAAGTGTCAAAGTATGATTCATACTCAACATAATTTAAGCTTTACTAGGAATTATTTTTCTCATTAATAGGTATGGCTTGGAAACAAACATTATGAGATCGATCTTATGCCCAAAAATTTGTCCATGGTGTCATTGAACGAGTGAGATTGAAAAAAAAAATGTTGATACTTAGATGATAGGCCAGTTCAGTCCGCAATGCTGTTGCAACCCCTACACGTTTGCTCCCTTGACAAAACTTGTATTTGTCACTGACTAGAACAGAGCTACTTGTGTTATAACTTATACATACTCTACACGCTTACTAGAGATTAGCTAAATGACTCGAAGCAGCGATTTGGAAAATTGTTAACCGAAGAGGGTTGGTGAGACAAATTTTATGACCAGTGAAGTGAGAAAAATTTTGAGACATGATGAATTTGAGATGAATTGTTAGTTGGGCAAAAGGAGTTGCGTTTGGCAATTTCCATAGTGATTGTTGGGGCCAAATCGGGTTGGGTTGGTCTTTTAACTGTGGAAGGCCATTTTTATAGACAAGATTTCACCTTTCTTAGACCAAGCAATAGTTGATTCGTATCAGATCACAGATTTTTACTACGGCCATTTTTAGGACTGTAGCTCAGCCAGTGGAGAAGCTGGGAGTCAAAAGGGGGAGAGGTTCGAGAAAGGATAGAGACAGAGAAGAAGTCAACCAAAGGGACAAAAAAACAAAGAATGTTAAAGAAGTAGCTGAAACCAGCAAGAATTTGAAAAAAAAGGGTTCTTGTTGCCTTGTTGGTATTATGATCTGATTCTTTTCCAATGGAGGCTGAAGTTGTGAGCAAAGAATAACAAGAGGGGGTGGCAGACTTGCAAAGATATAAATAAAAGAGGGCCTATTTTATGGTGGAGTTGGAGTTTGTTGGACTTTGGAAGTTTGCTGCAGGGTACACTAGAGGAATATCACGGATGATGACCCGGTACACTTTAGGATGCTTCGGGTACATGTGAGGTCAGCGCATCCCGACCCTCGGATCGTGTGCATCTCGCTTGAAGACCCTTTAACATCAAAGGCTCAAATGCATCGAGCTCATGAACGCCGGAATCATTGATGAATCGTTTGGGAACTTGGACGTGGACGTGGTGGGGTCAGCTTTTGACTTGGTGAAGCCTGCCAAATTTTTATATCGTTTTCTTTTCTATACAATGCCAAAGCAAAACCCAAAAGAATGGAAAAAGAGGGAACTCAACCGCTCTCTTTCGAACGGAGGTTTCGGTACTCTTAAGGAGCTAACACACTGAGAAGCAGCAAAAACTAGAACATCAGCAATTCAACCACTGCATCTTTCCTCTTTCCTCTTTTCTTTTCTTTGCACTTGGACGTTCGAGTACCCAAACGGGCCAAATGAAGTTACCCATTATCAGCTGGTGTAATTGCATCAATAATTGAGATTGCTAGCTTATCAATAATTCGTAATATAACAAATATGATCGCCCGGTTTGGAGTTAGTCACAGATTGGATAGCAGCCCCCTTTTTCCCTATTTCATTACGACTCTTCTCCCGCTGCATGCATCCACCTCTAGACCCATCCTATCTGACCCCTCTTTGACCTTGGTTATCCCATCCTGTGTTTCTCATTAATTCTCTCTCTGTCTCTGTCCTCTGTTCGGTGGTCCTTCATGGCGGTTCATTAACAGCTTAGCAGGCCTGTGCTGTGTGGAATTTCGAGGCAAAGTAGGCCTTTAAAGAGACTGCGAATACCCCGACCCCTTTCCACTTCCAACGCATGCAAGCACTTCAATCCATGCACCCCTTCCCACCCCCATCCCCTGCCTCCACCTCCTACAACCACCACCAGCCTCAGCAGGAGCGCTAAACTCCGCCGTAACCATCGCGGGGACGCGCGATGTGTTTCATGCTTTTGTTAGCGACGCAGATGGCGGAGTAGGTGCGCGTTGTGCTGAGCGAAAGCAATGGCGATATTGTTCATGCCTCGCAGAGCTCTTGATAATCGGGTTGCTGTAATCCTTGTGCTTCTGGCGTTCTTCTGCTCGTTGGGACATGGCGAGACGACCATGAGAATACTTTTGGAGGCCAAGGCGTCGTTCGTGGCAGAAGACCCGAGAGTGTTATCCGGCTGGTCTCCGAGCAACCCGAATTTCTGTACGTGGACCGGCGTGTCTTGTGATCAGCTTCGACAACAGGTGGTGGCCCTGAACCTGTCGGCGTCCTCGCTGTCGGGGTCGATATCGCCGTCCCTGGGCCGCCTGCGAAACCTGCTCCACCTTGACCTCTCCTCCAACAGCCTGACGGGGCCGATCCCACCTGCTCTCTCCAACCTCTCCTCCCTCCAGTCCCTCCTCCTCTTCTCCAACCAACTCTCCGGCGCCATCCCTCCTCAGCTCGGCTCCCTCTCCTCCCTCCGTGTCCTCCGCATCGGTGACAACCCTGGCCTCACCGGCCCTATCCCTCCGTCCTTGGGCGGCCTTGCAAGCCTCGTTACTCTCGGCTTGGCCTCCTGCAGCCTCACCGGCCCCATCCCACCTCAGCTCGGACTGCTCCCATTGCTGCAGAACCTCATCCTGCAGCAGAACCAGCTCACCGGCCCCATCCCGCCTGAGCTAGGCAACTGCACCAGCCTCACGCTGTTCGCCGCTGCGCTCAATGGCCTCAACGGATCCATTCCGAGGGAATTGGGCCGGCTTGGGAATCTTGGGCTGCTGAACCTGGCGAACAACAGCCTTTCCGGGGAGATTGATGAGATGATTGGCGAGATGAGCGAGCTGCACTACTTGAACTTGCTGGGGAATCAGCTGGAGGGTCCCATCCCAAAATCCCTGCCCCGCCTGCGCAAGCTCCAGAATCTGGATTTATCGTTGAACTGGCTCACCGGCGGCATCCCTGCCGAGTTGGGGAGCATGGGGGAGCTTGTTTACCTGGTTCTCTCCAACAACAACCTTTCCGGCACCATTCCCACCGCCTTGTGCTCCAATGCCACTCATCTGGAGCACCTGATGCTGGCTCAGGCCCAGCTCTCTGGCCCCATTCCCCCGCAATTGAGCAACTGCAGCGCTCTGAAGCAGCTCGACCTTTCGAACAACACCCTCACCGGTGCCATCCCCGTCGAGCTATATGAGTTGGTCGCCTTGACAGATCTCTATCTCCACAACAACAGCTTGGTGGGCTCCATTTCTCCATCCATAGCAAATCTCAGCAGCCTGCAGGCCCTGGCTCTGTACCACAACGATCTGGAGGGGAGCCTGCCGCGTGAGATTGGGATGCTTGGTGAGCTCCAGTTGCTGTACCTCTACGACAACCGCTTGGGCGGGGAGATCCCCATGGAGATAGGCAACTGCTCGAGCTTGCAAATGATCGATTTCTTTGGAAATCACTTCAGTGGGGGAATACCTGACAGCATTGGGAGGCTAGATCAGCTTAATCTTCTTCACTTGAGGCAGAATGAGCTTGCAGGAGAAATTCCCGCAGCTTTAGGCAACTGCCACCAACTAACCATTCTGGACTTGGCAGACAATGCTCTGTCCGGCGGTATTCCACCAACACTGGGGAGTCTCCTGGCATTGGAGCAGCTCATGCTCTATAACAATTCTCTCGGTGGTAATCTTCCCGACTCTCTAATCAATCTAAGGAACCTAACCAGGGTCAACCTTTCCAAAAACAGATTCGATGGCAGCATCTCTGCCTTGTGTAGCTCGCACTCTTTCCTTTCTTTCGATGTCACAGGTAATTCCTTTGAGCGCGAAATACCTCCCCAACTGGGTAATTCGCCTTTCCTGGAAAGAGTCAGATTAGGAAACAATCGATTCAACGGGAGTATCCCATGGACCTTGGGGAAGATCCGTGAGCTCTCGTTGCTTGACCTATCAGGAAATTTACTCACCGGACCGGTTCCTGTTCAACTCTCCTTGTGCAAGAAATTGACCCATCTTGATCTGAACAATAACCTTCTCTCCGGGCCAGTTCCATCGTGGCTAGGGAGCTTGCCGCAGTTGGGTGAACTTAAGCTTTCGACCAACAGCTTTACCGGCCCCATTCCTCCACAGCTATCCGAATGTTCCAAGCTGTTAGTGCTTTCTCTCGACGCAAACTCACTGAATGGAACTCTCCCTGCCGAAATTGGTGATCTTGCCTCACTCAATGTCCTCAACCTCAACCGCAACCAACTCTCTGGGCCTATCCCTTCATCCATAGGGAAGTTAGGCAAGCTTTATGAGCTTCGACTCTCTGAGAACAACTTCACTGGTGAAATTCCTGCGGAACTTGGACAACTCCAGAATCTCCAAAGCATCCTTGATCTGAGCCACAACAATCTCAGCGGCCAAATCCCACCCTCTATAGCCACGCTGTCAAAACTCGAAGCACTTGATCTATCTCACAATCGGCTGTTTGGAGAAATTCCTTTGGAAGTTGGCGAAATGAGCAGCTTGGGCAAGCTTGACCTCTCTTACAACAAGCTTCAGGGCAATCTGGGGAGGCGGTTCTCACGGTGGCCAGCTCAGGCATTCCAAGGGAACCCGCATCTTTGTGGGAGTCCTCTTGTCCCATGCAACAGCTTCATATCCGGCAACCAGCGTCAGTCAAGTCTGAGTGGATCTGCAGTCGTGATCATCTCAGCAGTGTCAACCTTGGCAGCCATTGCTCTTCTGGTGTTTGGTATTGCCCTGCTCTTGAAGAGCAGGCGCGAGGCTTTCAAAAGATTTAACGGAGTGAACTTGGTGTCCTCTACCAGTTCTTCCCAGGCACATCGGAGATTACTCTTCCTCCAGGGCGCTGCCAAGCAAGACTTTAGATGGGAGGATATTATGGAAGCCACCGACAACCTTAGTGATGAGTTCATGATTGGTTCGGGGGGATCCGGTAAAATCTACAGGGCTGAATTGCCTACCGGGGAAACTGTGGCAGTTAAGAAGATATCGTGGAGGGAAGATCTCCTATCAAATAGGAGCTTCGTCAGGGAAGTCAAGACGCTGGGCAGGGTCCGGCACAGACACCTAGTGAAATTGATTGGCTACTGCAGCAACAAAGCTGCAGGTTCCAATCTGTTAATTTACGAGTACATGGAGAATGGAAGTCTATGGGATTGGTTGCACCAGAAGCCAGCGAATTGGAAGAAGCAAAGGAGCCTCGATTGGGAAGCAAGGTTGCGCATAGGACTGGGATTAGCTCAAGGCGTGGAGTACCTGCATCATGACTGTGCTCCAACGATCATTCACAGGGATATCAAATCTAGCAATTTGTTGCTGGACTCTAACATGGAGGCACACCTTGGTGATTTTGGGCTCGCGAAATCCCTGGTGGAGAATTACGAATCACTAGACACGGTCCAATTCGTGGTTTGCGGGGTCGTATGGCTACATTGCTCCAGGTATTTAAAAAGTTGATACTGCCTAGGTCTTAACAGCTTTGATCCAGTCTAATTTTTGGAAAGATTGTACAGGCTCTTCTTACTTGTTGCTTTGCTTTCTTTCAGAGTACGCATACTCCATGAAGGCAACTGAAAAAAGCGATGTTTACAGTATGGGAATTGTGCTGATGGAGCTCGTGAGCGGGAAGATGCCGACAGATGCACCTTTCGGTTTAGACATGGACATGGTCAGATGGGTGGAGACACATATCGAGACGCAAGGTTTGGCTCGGGAAGAGTTGATAGACCCCGCATTGAGGCCACTCTTGGCCGGGGAAGAGAATGCAGCTTTTCAAGTGCTCGATATCGCACTCCAGTGCACAAAAACTGCCCCACAAGAGAGGCCATCATCCAGGCAGGCGTGCGAGCTCCTTTTCCATGTATTCAACAATAGAATGATGGATTTGGAGAAGACAAGTCTTGATCCCTCCACGTGAATTGCATAAAAGCCTCTTTCTAATTGATCGATGAAGCTTGTGGATCTTATAGCCGTAAGAACTTCTTGAAGTTAGATTTTTCTTGTTGACTAATTCGAGAGTCCTGATATTGTGTATGCCCACCTGAATGCCGCGAGCAACCCTGTGTAGAAATTCTCAGAATTCATCCAACATTTGCATCAAACAGAAGCACAGGTGCATGCAAGTCGTTCTGTGGACATTAGGTGCGAGTCCATCGACGCTATATCACAGACCAAATCAAAGTTCTTGACAGGTGTCGAACGGTACTTAGAGGATAGACTAGCCAGTTGATTAAGCTGTACTAGAATAGCAGACCAAATTGATTCTGGTGTTCTAGTAGTCCGGCTCCTTGCCCCACGGGAGCATGTACTGTTCTAGGTGAATGGTTAATTAAGGGATCGTTGCTTCTCTTTGAATTGAGGAGAAATTGTGCTGGCTCCTCCAAACCAAAAACGAGGCAGGTGATGAGTTTGGTTCAAGTTCTTGCCGCAGCTCCAATTGCTTGACAGTCTATCTGGTTCAGTTGAAGCGCTGAACTGATGTACTAATGTGGTGACTGTTACAAATCATTGACCACTGCTAATCACAACACTATGGTCGCTCTCTCTTTTGTAGGAATCGATCTTGAAGTTGTAGAAAATTCGACACATCATAATCGCAATGAACACATATTTCTAGAATACTATAAGAACTCGGGGTCCTGTTTCTAGTCCCATGAATCTTCCATTTCTTTATGTCCATATGATCCCGACCACTGTCGGTACCTCCAATCTTGCCATTAGAGGCTTTTCTAGTTGGTTTTACGCGTCTTTTTTCGATGAGATGTAGTTAAAATCGGGTCAAATGTTTACTACATGCGGCCATTCCAAAAAAAAAAAAAAAGAGAGAGAGAACGATGGGAGAACTCAAAAACCAAACGCATGATCGAGTCCAGAACTTGAATTTTTTGGCGGGAGTTTGTGTGATGACTAATGTTACGTGGACGTGCTAGATTTAGGAAACGGATCTTGTCTTGGCAACGTCGTTCGATGACAAGTTCACTCGGATGGTTCATGACATGGGCTGCAAAAAAGCAAAGCCCAGCCCAGGCCCAGGCCCATCACCGATTTTTGGCGGGAGCCAGTGGATGGCCCTCCATATCTTCCCGCCAAACCTTCTCCTCCTCCTCCACTCCAACCCTCAGAGGGAACTGCTCTGCAGAGAAGCGTACGAGCAGGAAGTCATCGTTCGGTGCCCATGGACTCATACTTCGTCGACCGCAAGGCCGTCCAGGTCGAGGATGTCTTCCTCGACTTCCTTAAGAGGTAACCCAGACCACCTTTCCTTCCTTCCTTCCGTCCGATCTTTGCTTGTGTTGTCCATTCACGATGAGAGGAAAAACGAAAACGCAGCTTCACGCTAGATCCGAATTCGAGAGGACCTCCTTACTACTTAGCGGAGATCGAAGCGATGAAGGCCAGCGAATCCAGCACCATCTTCATCGACTTCTCCCACGTCATGCACTTCAGCGATCTCCTTCAGTCTGCCATCTCCGATGAGTTCTTGAGGTCCGTCTTTACCATTTCTGTTCCGCCGCTTCGATTATTCCCTCTCTCTCGAGATTATTTGACTGTTATGTGTACTGTCGATCAGGTTTGAGCCGTACCTCAAAAATGCTTGCAAGCGGTTCGTCATGGAGCAGAAGCCCACCTTCATCGCCGATGATAATCCCCACAAGGACATCAACATCGCCTTCTTCAATCTCCCCTTCTCCAAGAGGTCTCTTTGCTTTCCCCCCACCCCTTACTTCAACTTGCCCATAAGAACAGTAAAGTTCGAATTTTTAGAAGCAATTCCTACGCCTTTTCTGTTGCGCATGCCGATTCTCTTCGTCCCGAATTCATTAACTTGAGATCATCAAATTAATCAAAAACTGTAGGTTAAGAGAACTGGCCACCACAGAAATAGGGAAGCTTGTATCGGTGACTGGAGTGGTCACTCGCACAAGCGAAGTACGGCCAGAGCTTCTCCAGGGCACATTCAAGTGCTTAGACTGCGGAGGCGTCATAAGAAATGTGGAGCAACAATTCAAGTATACCGAGGTTGCCTAGTACCTGCCTTGCAAGTGCTTTCCACTAGTTCGCATTATCTCTTCCTAGTAATTTATTTATCAGCACTGCAATTTCGTGCTCAATTGCAGCCCTCGATCTGCGTGGATCCTACATGCACAAATAGAGCGAAGTGGGCATTGCTCCGCCAAGAAAGCAAATTCGCAGACTGGCAGAGGGTGAGAATGCAGGAGACCTCCAAAGAGATACCTGCTGGATCCCTGCCCAGATCATTGGATGTCATTCTCCGTCATGACATAGTTGAGCAGGCTAGAGCTGGTGACACGTAAGGATTGATCACTCACTTTTCAGGATCACCATCAGGCCTAATTGTCCAGTCATCTTTTTGTTTCATCCTTTCTCTATGTTTTAGTCTTCCAGAATTTCTTTTCTTGATTGGACATCCCAAAATTAACAGGCAGGTGATCCTAGAGTGGAAAGATACCAATCTCTGCGTGTAATTTCATACCATGAAAGAATATGACGAGTTCAATTCTTTTGCCATCAAAGCTATGAATATCAACATTTCATTCAAAATACATCTGGTTAAACTAGCTATTGGCTGGCCTTTGGAACATCTCCTGTGAATTAAGGCGAGTCTTAGAATAATTACAAAAGGCAATATGGCACGTCTTTCTAACCCAATGGCAGCAGGAGAACATCCAACTAATGCTCTTTTCTGGACAATGTTCATCTCTGACATCTCAGACTATGTGGTTTTGCTGCTGCCAATCTATTTGAAATGATGGTAGCCAATTAAGATTGCAAATTACTGCTGTGCTAAAATTGTTCCTCCTACTGTAATTTCTAGTCCATCACTGATGCCAATTGTCATGTTCGATCTGAGAGTCTTTGCCATGTCTGACTTGTCAGAAGAAATGACGTGCATCTGAATACTTGTCCCCTACAAAGGCCATTTGAAACTGACTGGATCATACATGAATTTGCTTTTTTTGCAAACGTGCAAGTTTCAGTAAGAGAAAAAGAACAAAGAAAAAATTGGTCTAGCTTAGGACTACTCTTTCTTGGAGAAAGACAATGCTTAAGACTACTTGTTTACACAGATCAACTGATAACTCTTGAATGTGATGGAACATTCTCCTTCACATTAAGCATAGGAAGTTATCTAGAATTAGCTTGTCAACCTTTCTTCTTTTATTCATGTACTTCTTGATGCTTCTTCTTCTGAATCAATTTGATCATCTGAATGATTCCAGGGTCATTTTTACTGGTACCCTTGTTGTCATACCTGACATATTGGCCCTGGCTTCCCCTGGTGAGAGAGCAGAGTGTCGAAGGGAAGCTTCACAGCGCAATCCATCATCTGTTGGAAAGGAAGGTGTGCGAGGTCTTCGAGCATTAGGCGTGAGAGATCTCTCTTATCGGCTTGCCTTTATTGCCAATTCAGTGCAGGTTGTTCACTTGGGAGATCAGTATTTTAATTAAGCAAATTGTGCATGGATTATTTGCTAATGCACGCTTTTACCTCCTTTTGCATTGGTTCAGATTTTGGATGGTAGAAGAGACATTGACATTAGAAATAGGAAGAAGGGTGCTGATGAAGATGACAACCAGCAATTCACGGTTTGTCTCTAATGAACAACCTTCAAATGATGTATACTCTCATTGGGGTTTTCATAATTCCAAAATCCATTATAAAAAATGTTATGGTTGAGACTCAGTATATTCTGCACGTCGTATTAAGTCCCTTCTAGTAGGACCTTGTAACTTGAATTCTTTCGAAGTAGCTAAAACATCATTTGACCTGAACAATTATCCCGTAATGGGGCAATCGCAGTGAGTTACAGTAGTCGCAGCTGACCCAACAGCTTTTGACATCTCTGTCTGTCACAGGCTGAAGAGATCGATGAATTTCAGAGAATGAGGAATACCCCTGATTTCTTCAATAAGCTTGTCAATAGCATTGCTCCAACAGTGTTTGGTCATCAAGACATCAAACGAGCTATTCTCCTTATGCTTGTCGGTGGTGTTCACAAGCTCACTCATGAATGCATCAACCTGAGAGGGGATATCAATGTCTGCATTGTTGGAGATCCTAGCTGTGCAAAATCTCAGTTCCTCAAGTATGCTGTCTGTTTTAATCTAATTCATCAACCCTATGATCATGCTTGCTGAAAGGAATCTGTGTTTTCATTTATGGACTTATTTTTATGTGCTCGCTTGTGTTTTCAGATATACATCAAGCATAGTTCCTAGATCTGTATACACATCGGGAAAATCTTCCTCTGCTGCTGGTTTGACTGCAACTGTTGCCAAAGAACCAGAAACAGGGGAATTTTGTATCGAGGTAGCCGCTTGTTATTCTTCTTCTTTCGAATATCTTTTTGTTTGATATAGCACATGCAAATGGGGTATTGGCATTAAATTGTCCGCTGCTGTCTTTGCATCTTTCCTGGTAAAAGAAGAATTAAACTGCTGCAGTGCTTTGTACCTGCAAAATATAATTTCTTTTCTATCATGTGTCTTGCTGGAAGTTGACGAACCCACTGAAGGAAAGATTGGCGTACTTTGTTTGTCACGAAGTGTGGTTTTTCTGATGAAAGAACAATCACCCTGTTTGACTGGTGTGACTTCAGATTTGTTATCATTCTTGTTGAAGATGCTGTCACCTCTCCCCTGTCTACCTTTTCCAGAACATGTGTACACCTTTTTCAATGATGAGATTGGAAATATCAACTGTATGCAATTAAGTGCAATCACAGAGTATGGGGTATGTGGGACCACTGAACACTTTAGATAATGATGGGGGCCCTATACACTTGCTAGTTAGGAAAATTTTTAGGAAGGCATGTTGTTGATCATCAATGACAAACGTTCACCAAATCTAACAATTCTTACTCGTGTTTTGCTTGCAAATGGATGTTCCATGGTCCTTCAGGCAGAAGTCCACCTTTTACCTTCTCACTTGGAGATCTTGCAACAGTGAAAAAAGGCAATAATATTGTAGCGGTAACTATTTCTGTAATAACCTAGAAGCTACAATGTTGACCATTGAATCTCAATTTAGAGTCTGACCCAAAAAAAAAAAAAATTCTCAATTTAGAGCCATTTCATAATAGCTGAACTTGCAGAATGCACAGTGCAATTATGGTTGAAGCATCTTTGCAAAGTATAAAATGAAGTTGCAATCTGTTCATTATCTTAGAATACGAAAATCTTCTATACGGTCCTAGATTTGCCATTCCTATTCATCTCCTCCAATGTAACTGGTAGTAAGGACATTTTCTGTTGGCTCTTTCTTAGCGGCTGTAAATGCAGAGTTGAGGAAGATTTCCCCTTCAAGTAAACTGCTTATGTGGAGTTATTTTGCACGATGCTGTTGAAAAATGTGAGAAATTGGCTTCACTCTTTTCACTTTTCCAACCAGTAACTGAGTGTTTACTGGCACCTTCTTCATTGCCTCTTTTTTCAATCTTCTTGTCAAGATAATATCTTTTTGATGAATTTGGAAAAATAAAGTTCAATTTGACAGAACAAGGGAAGCTGTCTCTCTTTTCTTTGGTTGTTTTTGTTGCTTCCCTGGTGCAAGAATTACTGCAGGTTGCTAAGACAATATGATTATTTTAGGCTGGTGCCCTCATGCTTGCGGACAATGGAATCTGCTGCATTGATGAATTTGATAAAATGGAAATCAGGGATCAGGTAATTTTTCTTCCATGCGTCTGTGACATTGGTCACAATTAACTCTGGTACTTAGGACTGAAATTGACCTTTTTTTAAGGTTGCAATTCATGAAGCAATGGAGCAACAGACAATAAGTATAACAAAAGCAGGTATTCAGGCAACTCTAAATGCCCGGACATCAATCCTAGCTGCCGCCAACCCGACAGGGGGCCGTTATGACAAATCTAAACCTCTCAAGGTGAGAGAAAGAACTTTTGGAAGCCTTGAAATTAGACCTTTTCTTAGTTCACTTTTTTCGACCATTGTGGACTTATGATGCTTGACTAATTTAGTTATGCCTGCACACAGTATAATGTAGCTCTACCTCCAGCTATCCTTTCGAGATTCGATCTGGTGTACGTAATGATTGATGACCCAGATGATGAGATTGATTACCACATTGCCCACCATATTGTGAGAGTTCATCAGAAAAGTGAAGATGCTATTGT
Source organism: Psidium friedrichsthalianum (assembly GCA_019149425.1). Lineage (NCBI taxonomy): Eukaryota > Viridiplantae > Streptophyta > Magnoliopsida > Myrtales > Myrtaceae > Psidium > Psidium friedrichsthalianum. The sequence continues at coordinate 9,515 of JAGVVM010000639.1, read as the reverse complement.
TCCCGCTTTTAATACTGCCCAACTGAAACGTTACATTACATATGCAAAAACATTGAAACCGAAGGTTTGTTTCTGATTTTTTGGTAGTGACTTAGTTCTTTGATTACAGAAAGTATCTGCAGGTATATATCGATCATTTTAACCGGACTAGTTAATGCAGCTGAGCTCAGAAGCAAGAAAAGTGTTGGTCGAGTCTTATGTTGCACTTCGAAGAGGTGATACAACTCCAGGTAGCAGAGTTGCTTACCGTATGACTGTCAGGCAACTGGAGGCATTGATCAGGCTGTCTGAGGCCATTGCTCGAAGTTATTTGGAAGTTCAGGTACTTTTCTATGAGTTCTTGTCCCATCATTTGGTAATTTCATGTTATATACTATTAAACTGATGCTCTCTTCAGGTACAACCACGCCATGTTGATGTAGCAAGGAAACTGTTGAAAACATCTATAATAAGGCATGATCTCTGCAAAATTTTAAGATTTCCTCCTCACATATAACTGTAGTTTCTCTCCTCTCAGCAGCCATGTACGGCTCAACTCATCTCACATACCTTTGTCGTAACCTTTTCTGTGATTTGTTCCTGGTTTTCCCTCTTATACAGTGTGGAGTCAACGGAGATTGATCTATCTGAGTTTCAAGAGGGTAATCGTGATTTGGATGATAGCAGGGGTAATGGACCTGATGCTCCTGCCCAAGATGATACTCAACCCACAGATGCTGCATTGGACGCGCAGTTTAGCAATACAAGTGAGTGTTAAATCTCTACTAGCTTATTATTTCTTTTGATTGTATTCTGGTTTTCACAAAAGTTAGATTATGGTTATGCAGAAAGTGGAGCAAGTTCTGCTGACAAGCAGCGAGAAAAGCTTGTGGTCAGTGATGAGTATTTCCAAAGGGTTACCCAAGCCCTCATTATGTGCTTGAGACAGCATGAAGAAGCCGTAACACGAGAAGGTAGACAATCATTTCTGCTCTTGGCATATAATTTGATCTAGAGTGCATCGGCTGGAGATTGATTTTTTCCACTGGCCGTGACATATTGCCTGATGCTCTGCTCTTCATATAAATGATCCAGTGGGAACTTCCTCTATTTAAAGTTGTGGCAAATGGATGTATTTTTTATGAGTTTCCTTATCTGTTTCAGGGGATGGATTGGCTGGAATGAAGCAAAGGGACTTAATCATGTGGTATGTCCATCAGCAGTTTGATGAAAATAATGATATCTTGGAGGAGGAAGCAGCGAGTGAAATAAAAAAAGTCAAAACCATCATAGAGGTACGATGAAATTGCTGAGAACTCTTACCATTTCTTACAAAAGTATCAACAGCTCTCATCGTCATTCTCATGTCGAAAACTTTGCAACGCAGAGTTTGATAAGAAGAGAAGGATATTTAATAGTTGTGGACGATGGTGTTCAAGCGGCCACAGAGGGTGAAGGTGCTAGACAGGCTGTTAATCGAAACGACAGAATTTTGGCTGTGGCCCCTAACTATGACCATGCTGCTCTCTAACTAGAGACTCGATGAACAGCACAATGCCTCCCAAAATGTCTGCTATCTGTATATTTGCAAGTTGTGGACCGGTGCTAGCCACAACAGTGAACAGACAACTTAGCTGCTTGATTACGTGCAACGTATAGATGCTGGATCAGGTAAACGGACTGGAGGCCAACGCTTCATGTTTTAATCTATGGTCCTTTGGGTTCTTGTTTGTTGCTTTTAGTAACTAGTATAGAATTAAGGGACACCGTTAGGAAGAAGCAAGAGCCGACCTGTAGCACCTGGTCTTGTTCAATCATCAAATGTACCATAAACTTCTTTGTTTTCATGCAAAGCAGGAACCTTTATCCCACCATGAAAGACATGTCAGTTTAATTTTGTATTTCCTCCCTAGCAATTATAAAAGGGCTTTTGTTTTCTGTTTTTTTCTTAATTTGTGAGAGTTAGAGAGGGTATGTAAATATCTTTAAGGTTAGTAAAGCATTTGCATGCATAATTAATTAAATGATTATGATATGGAACTTAGCCAACCAACGACTTAATAAATTAAAATATCGCTTCGTATATTTGTTAATTTAGAAGTCAGTTCCGTGTGGATTTAAAAGCTCTTTGCTAAATGGACATGTGAACATCCATGAACATGTAAAAGCTCTTTCCCTCTCCCTGAAGTCTTATCATAATTGGTATGCATCCATTATTTGTCTTTTGAACCTGAACGTAGGCTTGGGGAGAAAGTGTGGAGTGGAGATGGGATGCCAATTAGAAAGATGAAAGGCTGAGCTATGTAGGCATGGTCTTAAAGTGGTGATGGAACAAAAGCCGTAACTTTCAGTGGATTATAAGTATTTTTTTTCAATATAAAAAAATTTGAGACTTCGTCCAATTGAGACAGGGAGAAAATTGTCAATAAGATATCGTTGTACCAATGTACCAATCAACCCGATTAATTAACGAGAAAACCTGTCCGTGTCATGAAGAGTTGTACACTCAATTGCCAAAGTGCGTCATCTTCCTTGTAATTATCTTTTGGTTAGTGCAACAGCAATTGACGCAGACTCCTTCGCTTATCCCCCCGTGGTGAAGGAGACTTAAGCCCCGTGGTGAAGTCAATCCCGGATAAGAGGAATCTAGATTATGCACTAAAATGAAGAGAAATGTATTAATCTTGGTAAGAGATTTGGTGGTTGACTAAATGAAATATCCTTTGACCCTTCTTCACCATTCAATGAAAACGTAATTATGCAAGGTCCAAGAAGTGAGGATTAGATTATTTTAGGACGCTTGTGATACGGGAGTTTCTTCCTGGAATCATCAACATGTTCGGATGGAGATTATCTTATACCAGCACACCACTTTGGATACTTAATCTCACGTATCATGGGGTAATTTGTGAAGTGGGTCAGTATTGTTTGTTCTCCACAACATGATCTATGTTCAAATTCCTTTACAATCAATTCTTGCAATCCCCGTATATTTCTACCCAAAGTATGCAACGAAGGCGCAATTATTTAATTTAATTGTACAAGCAACGTTAGAGAACAGAATTACGGCAAAGAAAAAGTAATTGGGAACTCCAATGAAACTCCGATGAAACATTTGTAACCAAATCACCGACCAACTTTTACAAATTATTCAATCCCTCAAATCTTTTTGCAGCCTATTGGGTTCTTGATCGCCACCATGCTTGGCGGTGGGGCGTAGCCACTCCTCCACCTCTCTCTCCCTCTCTCTCTCCCTCTCACCTTTTATCCTACAAATAACACTTTTTGATCTAATGTGAAAAAAATAAAAAATACGAGTTCAAGGATTTGATAAATAAATTTCCTAGGACTTGATGAACATTTTTGCAAAAGTTCAAGAATTACTGATTCCTTTCTTCCTGCTTAAATCAAATAAATGGTGACAACTTGGTAAATATTGATTTCAATAAAGTGTGCACAGATGAGAAATTGAACTCAAGACATCTAGCTGAAATGTCAATTAAAATTGAGTGCACAATGTATCTTCTCTAATCTTAAAGGATATCAGAGAATGGCGTATTTTAGTTTAGGTAAGCACTATTTTTGCGTGAGTAGCTATAGCATTGTCAAGTCAATGCCAAACTCCAAATAGTGACAATTAGGTAGAGAGATCATGTGATTAGTCACAAGGGTATATGAGCTTCATCATGGGAGGGAAACAATTCAAATGACACGTCAAGATCCAAAAGGATCGTTAGTGATAATAGGTGCATGTGTGGACACGATAACGACCACACAATGGAAAGTACATGCAAAAGCTCATTGATTGAGCGCTCTCCCACCAAACAACAAATGGGGCTAAGCGATGTGTTTCAAACTATCTTCGGACAGACTTCGATGGACATTTAGGGTGAAGTTTTGACATGAAATACCGCAAGGATTGCTTTTTTAGTCTAAGAGTCTATTAGCAAGAGTAAGGGGATTCATGGCAAATTTCCCTCCCGTCTGTTTGTTTTGGTCGGGTTGTGCCAAAGGTGCAGGTTTGATTCCCTCTTCCGCCTGTTCTTTATCTATGAGACTATGACCATAGACCTATCATCTCAATGTAACGTGTATGGACGCACCTTGATGGTTGCAGTTTCTTCAAAGACTGGATAAGCATAATTTGGAATAGAATGCTTAGGTTGCAGGATCGTCAGCTTGACTCTATCAAAGCTCCTCTTCCCCCAATAAATGAGTGTACTAAACATTTTCCCTCTAAAAATCTCACGTGATACGAATAGCCCTTCAACTGTGTATTGGTAATATGTTAATGCCATGATTAGACGCCAAACACAATAAAATAGAGTATAAATGCGAAAAGAGAAATCGAGACATAAATTTATTCTGATTCATCCTTATACTATGGCTTTCATCCAGCAGATGATTATATTATAATTAGCCCCTCTTATCGTTCTATTACAGTTTCGACAAAAAGAAAAATAGATTATTATAAATCAAAAATAATAATATTTATGAGCTCAACTCAAAATATCAATAAAATACAGGTCAAGTATTACAAGTCATGAAAGCCTAGGTTGGTCCCTGGATCCTAGTTCGCTCAAGGAGAGCGGGACCCCCTTGCCTTCTTACCAAAAAGGGTGCGAACCACACCCAACAGTTGAATGTCATACATGTACTCCATGCAAGAATGTCCTCTCTCTAAACGAAAAAAACCGCTATTCGCAAAGCCAGTGCTGTGTAGAGATTCTGTATCTGAGCAAAAGGTAACGAATGAACAAACAGGAAATATGTGATCGATTGCATCGAAGTGTTTATGAAGGTGGTGGGTCGTAGGTTAGCTATTATTCGGATGTCGTGTTATGGGAATCAAGAACGGGGAGGGCCATCAACGGCCTGTCCGGGGTTGTGTACCAGCGAAGCCACGTGAGTTCGATTGACTCACGTTCACATCATGTCTTTACAGATCGACATCAGGGCAAACGTTGGCAGTACGGCCCACGGATTCGACATTGCCACTTTGAAAGAAACGAGCTTGATGCCATAGCCAGCTGTCCTTCTCTCCAAGCTTTCGCCTTTATGCCCCCGAGCCGACGGCTCCGCAGGTCACTTCGCGGCCAGTGGCTGATACCACCAATCAATAAGCGATCAGGTTCTTGTAAATTTCATGACCAAAAACCTGTCCATTATTCTATCATCTTACGTGGGAGTGATGGTTCGATAAATATGTATTTTAATCTTTATCCCTCTCTCTCCTTCCCTCTGTCTTAGGCTCTATATGTTGCCTTGATTCAAAGACAGTTTGGATATCTATAATCCACAGCAATCCACCTATCCTGGTCGAACTTATTTGCCTTCGGACACATACAGCAGAGAGATAGAACGAGTAAGTTCAACGGGGATGCTTCACCAATTGTCATTAATTCCTCTCCATCCTATCTGAACTAGATCAGCTCTAGTTTTCTTTGTTGGTCGTACTCACTTTGTGGGACTAGCTTCTGTTCTGTCTGCTAAAATAAGGAGTGAGACATGGTTACTGGACATCCAAGGTTCTTCCCAAGATCAAGAAAGTGTTCGAAAAGAATGGAAGAAGACTGCGGCTGCGGAGGCTTGCAAGTCCTTTGATGATTCTAAGTCCCTTGAGGGTTGAGTTGTGGTTTCCTTCTTCTAGCCTGGTTAACGTGGCTAGCTAGCGTAATTAATTACTCTTTTATAGGTTTTGTTGATTTTTTTCCTTGAACAGGGGACATACACAAGGATTTGAGGAGAAGAACGACAGAGCTTCAGCCTAAAGTAGTGGAGATATAGAGGGCTTCCTGCGCAGAGTTAGGTACGAACAGAACGTCAACACATCGATACAACATGCGTATGTATCTTTAGTCCTGTGTCGGTAATACAACATAAGATACACATGCGCTTGGTATGCCGTGTCACAAACAGGCTCTTGTTAAGGAGCCCAAGGAAGAAGGAATCAAGAAAAACTCGACTGCCGTCAACAAGTTCCTAGAAGGCTTGTGACAAATGGTACTGGTTTGTTTTTTTTTCTTTTTTCTGCACCAACTTGTCGCTTGTCTTAGCATATATGTATCGATCTCATGTGATCGCTCAGTGTGCGCATCATATGTATAAGTAATTTAATGTCTGTTTCTTATATTTCTCTGCACTGGTATCATCCTTATCTATGCGAGAAGCAAGTGCACATGATCTGATTTTGTATGTGCGCATCTTGATCATGTATGTATTACTCATTATGGCTGTGCAGAGTTTCCCGGATCGAAGCCAGTGTCGGAAGTGTCGACAAAGTATGGACCAGCCTTGGTATCGGGTCCTGTGTTATTTGTATTTGAGAAGGTGTCCACCTCATAATCACTGAGGAGAAGGATGTTGAGTTCCTCCAGCAGAAGCAGCAACTTCTGGAGTGGGAACTGTGGTGGCGGAAGAGGAGGAGGAATCGTCACCAAAGAAGAAGCTGTGGAGGTCCCGCAGCCTGCCAAGGAGGCTGCAGAGCCACCGAAGAAATGAGAAGGAAAAATTCAAAGGAACAGTATCATCAATCATTTACGGTGAAACTCCCGTGCACAAGGTTTACGCAATACCATGATAAAAGCTGATTTGTTATTCTTTTGTTGTATGTCCAAATCTCTTTGCATCTCCGTCTTTATTGTTTATATTTCGTGAATCAACATGTAGCTCTTGTTTTGTTTTCGTTTTTCCCGAATCAAGCACTAGTTTCCTCGTCACTGGTTTCGGGTGTGGTCTCTGGGACGCGCCTGGTGAAAGCATTGAAGTGGTGGCTGCTGCTTTGATCTTCTAGACTTTCAATCTGCGAATCACTCTTTTAAGTGATTTGTTCATATTTCCATAATGAGCTAGCAAGGAATTTGGTGAACTGATAGTACTATATGGAATTTTTCATAGTGGTTTTGCAAAAAATTGTGAAAAAGAATCCTGGACCTCGTGGGTCGGTCAATTGTATCCATTCCGTCTCTTGCATTGTACATGATATTTTCGGCGAGTGTGATTCTTGGTTCTTCTATGTCTTCACCTATGTTACGTGAAGCGTTTGCTTATAAACACAGTTGTGTACCCACCCTTTTGACACGAGCGATCATCGGGAGAAAGCTGTACCTACGAGGATCGAATTTGTCTGGCGATACGGTACTCCTGTCTGTTTGGTATAGTTATGGTCAGGGTCCTTTCGAGTATAGTTGTGCATGGTATATAGCTGTGTTGTTATTTGGTAATGTATGGTCAAAGCTCCAATAACTTTAAGTTGAATGGACGATTTCTTCCAAAAGTATATCCTGTTACGGCTATGAGGTAAAACACCGTGCCAGTGGCAATCCTTTTCATAGTGAAATTCTGCCAAAAAAACTACATGAAATAACCTATTAGTACACCACTCTAATAGGCAGGGATACTGAAACCGTGAGGGCTAGTCAATACATAATCAAAGTTACGGCACATATTTTAACAGCTGAACTATGGCGAGAAAGTTATATTAAACAAACGGCAGAAGGTCACCTCCAGTGCCAATATTTGTGTATGGCGCCACTTTGGTATTAATATTTTTTTAGATCACTTAAGTGTTAATTTTTTTTGAAAAATCTCCAGTGAGCATTGTCGCAAATCTTACCTGGCGTCTACGTGGCTCACCGGAGGATCCCAATTAGCAATAAAAAAGCCAAAAAATAAATAAAAAAAAACTAAAAACTAAAAGACAGAATAAGAAAAATAAGAATAGTAAAAAAAGAAGAAGAAGAAGCTAAACAAAATCAGAAGTTCAATAGTTGTATTTGCAAAAAGATAATGCAATCTCCATCACTTTTATCTGCAAAAATCAAATTTTACTCACTTATTTGTACTGAACAATAAAAATTTAAAATTCGCTAAATAATTAATTACAAAAAAAATTAGAAGAAGTGGCAAACAGCGAGGGCTATGGCTAGTGATAGGTGGGGCTAGTCGGCGAGAGTTGCTGAGCCCTGGCCAGTTGGGGCAAGGCTTGCGTAGACCTCACCAAATTGGGCGCGTCTGGTGCTCAAAAGTAAAGAGGGGAAGAAGCAGTAGAAGAGAAAAGAGAAGCAACAGAAAATGGTTATGCAACAACGAGAAGAATGTCGAGAGAAGAGAGCCCAGGAGGGATCCTACCCATTGGATTTGCATCCTGTCTTATGCGACCCCCTTTCTCTTGAGTCCTCGACATGACTTGTAATATTGCTTTTTATAGGTCAAAAATTTGACTAAGTTAATGGTGGTAAAAGAAAATAATAAAATAAAGGGTTGAGAAGTCAACAAGAAAAAGAAAGAAAAAGGATAGTATCCCCCTCCTTTGCAGTCAAAAGCTACGTAAGAAGAAAGAAAAGAAAAGGAGGAAAAGTGAAAGTAAAGAAAAGGAGGAAAGGAGGAAGAGGGGTCCCAGCCATATATCTCGCCAAACTATTACTGGACACGTTCTAAACAAGTTCGTAAGTACTCGACCATGTCCTCCTATTAAAGTAATTTTTAGAGTTAAGTTTAATTTCGGGACCTAGGTCGAGCTTGAAGTTGATGAGTTTATCTGAGGAGTTTTACCCGTTTTGCAAAAATGCAATTAGGACGTTTATAAGGCCAGTATTTGAGGACTCTAATTGATGCTAGCTTGTTCGAAACAGATTTAAATTCTAGTTGCTATAATATGCCGCAAATATCATACCTTCCCCACCAAAACAAAAAAACAACAAGGGCCGATATCTCATTTTCGGTCGTTGTTTGAGGGTAGGAGCCTTTACGAATTTGTATAGTACACGAATTAAGCTTGTTGGACTATAAGACGGCTTGAAACGAGTGCGTGGAGTGAGTATGGACCTTACCATTCTGTAGCGCGAGCTGCTCTATTGTGGACAACAAATTGAAAAATCGCCGATAAACGAGCTTTCGTATGTGTATTTGTCGTTCATGTTAAAAGGTGAAATTAGTTAACCTTCCATTAGAGTGTATATTACTCGTTTTGATTCATTTTACTTACTTTGAATAGGAATCAGAAGCGTCGGCTCAGTAACCGTCCATTTTACTTTTGCCATCGTCGGTAAGTGTACTATTTCTTTTTGACTTGTGTAAACTTATGTTTTAGAGAAGTATAATATGAGTATTTCTAAGTCGATGTTCCTTTGAAAGGAAAGTAAAAGCAGTGTTTAAAGAATTTTTGTTGCAAATAAAAAATGATAAACATTTACTGTTGTTTGTCATTCAAGATGATTTGTGATTACTTGTGTTATAATGGAGTGATGGGTGTTCATTGATTGAGATATTTGTGATGTAGATTCTGCTGATTAGTTGAGTGCTTGTAACTTCGTGCGCTCAAGAGAACTGTGAATCCAATGATTGAGTGTGTGGGGATACGCATACTTTTAGAATATCCGTCGAGGAACGAGCTAAAAGGGGAATGGTAGGGGGAGACCTTATTAAGGGGGAATCTAATTGTGCTTTATCACGAGCATTAAAGTGACCACGGTTAAATTCTTAGAGCACGAGATAGTCAATAGAAGGACCATTGACATGTGTTGTTAGATTAACAA
>JAGVVM010000638.1:0-78250 GCA_019149425.1 Psidium friedrichsthalianum | reverse complement strand
TTTTTTTTTTTTTTTTAGTTCGAAATTGGGAGGCAGAGTTCGCACAAATTAAGGTAAATTTCTTATCGCTTAAAAGTTTGAAATATCTTGTTGCCTAATTGATTGGATCGCTATCTTTGCATATCTGATTTTTGGGTCCGACCCCTGTTCACATTCTGACTATCCAGCCTAATCGATTGTTATCTTTTTGCTGATATCTAAATGCCCATGATGCGAAATCTCTAACAAATAATATTGCACACCCCAGTAGATAATTACTGCATACATAGATTACGAAATTGACATGTTCAAATTAAATCGCATTCGGGATAAAATCATATTAGGTAAGTTTGCACTGCTTTAAAACCTAGGTCTGACTCTGCAGATAGGACTACGGATTAGGATGATTTTCATCGCATAATCCTAGTTGCTGACAATAACCCTTTCTTGAGGCGGTATTTAATTCCTGATCTTCCTTCAAATCCGAAAATCATAAAAAAAAACTAACCAAACACAACTCTTGTAAATCAGTCATTACATGCCCATCTCTTACCATGTCCATTTGACAATGCATGTTAGATTTGGAGCACATACAGAATTTCCATGTGTTTTAAATCTTTGATTAATTCGGATGAAAATACTAGTCGATTTAGTTAAACATGAGCATAACATTCTGTACCTTAAGTCTAATTTAATTGCACCCAATCCGTCACCCTAACAGGGGCGTGATGGACCAATGTAGTTTAATGTAATTTATATGCTTTTTAGGACTAGATTGCACTTTATTCATCGTAGTTGCATTAAAATGATCTACTGCATTGCAGTTGGTTTAATTTTATAAAAAAAATTGAAAAACAAAAAAGAGAGATCCAATTGTCTGGAGCATGCTCCTTGATAATTGTCTTGCAGTGCCTCCGACCGCTGTTGTTGATGGAAATTGTAAGCTCCTGTCTCTGATGACCACATTGGTTAATGACTTAGTCGTTAAAATTTATATCCAAAACCTGCCCTGAATCAAATATTTTTCTTCAATGAAATAACACATAAGGTACCGAAATGGTTGTTAGCAGTAATCTATCGCCAATCTCAAGTCCCCGGCCCCGACCCCCCACCCCCGCTATCTGCTGGTTTGCCCACAGCGAGATATGTAAAATAGTACCTCCGTATTTTATTCTAGATATCCCTCAACCAATCTGACACCCACACAAAAGTGACTTGCAGTAGGCAGCTCCCAAATCGAATAAACTTGCATAAAAAGAACTTAACTTACGATTCGACTAGTGGACTTGGGAAGCTTCCGCCGACCACTGCCCCTACAGCCCGGTATTGCTTGTACACATTTAACACTGCACTTCAACTCACACCACTTAACATGGAAATTTCACCCGACGTTGAATTCATCTCTCCCTCCCGGGTCGCGACAATGGGGGAGGAGCCTATCCATCACACTTGAGATCACCATCAGTCAAGTGTTGACCCCAGCCCTCATGAACACATATACATCAACCCCATACGCCCGCACCCTCTTTGCACTTATGTCTTTACCCACCCATTCCCCCCTCCCCACCAGCTTTCAGCCACATGATATTTCCTTCTCCCCCCCCATCCATGATCATACTTGAAACATTTCCGATCCATGCCCAATTTCGGAGTCTAATTTGTGGTTAAAATCGATCAATTGTGACTTTAATGTATCTCAAATCAACGGGCGACTTTTAGGAGTTACACATATCGACTCGCAATTGATTTGTTATCAAGTCGCATTTAAGTACTCAAGCCATGGCCACCTTGATTGTCATGTAATTGTGATGGTTAATCACTAGTTTCAAAGGTCACGATCATTAAAAATTGATTTAGGGACATTTGCAATCCATACGATGGTCAAACGGAATCACCCGTGATCTAATTATATAGTTATGGAAAATAGTTCCATAACCATTCTTGGATCAACCTATAATTATCCAAAATATTCCATCAAAAATCCTTATGACCAAAGTGTCTATCCATGGTCAAGTCTTTTGATCCGCGTATTTAATTCCTAGCTAACATTTCCCTAACAATCAGTATTCTTAAGAGTGATCAGTTCTGAGTGACATTTAAAGTGCATCGACGAGATAATAATTCTTTTAATAAATCTTGAAAATGAGTCAAATTTCAGAATGTCACAGCTGCAATGATAGGTCACTAAGCTGATTGCAAGAGGATGTGCGAGGGAAAGCGCGAGTCCTTGTTCGGTTCCAGCACTACTCCTACCCAAAAAAATGGGTCTTTCACAATGTGTGTCAATAAATGAGCTATTAACAACAACACAATACCCCAAACCTAGATTTCACAACATGCTGAGTTGCATGGATGATAGTATTTTTCAAAATCAATCTGAGGAATGGATACCATCAGATTCAGGTGAAAGAAAGAAATGAATGGAAAATGACTTTCAAAACTAAAGGAGGTCTTTATGAGCGTCTAGTCATGTAATTCAGTTTATCGAATGCTCCCAGAAACTTTATGAGGTTCATGAATGAGGTCCTTTGTTCCTTTATTGGTCGTTGTAAGAAGATTCCATGGACGTGCTTCTTTCTACCAACAATTTGTGACGGATTGCAACGTCATCATGGCTCCAATTACGAAATGCTAGGAATTTTGAATGGATTAAGGCTCCCAAAATGCCTTTGAAATCATAAAATAAATGCTTTGTGAGTTTCTTCTCTCTGCCTTCCCTAATATTGATAAAGTGTTTGAGGTTGAATATGATGCAAGTGGAGTCGATATTGAGACTCTTCTTATCCAAGCATAAAAACCTCTCGCGCATTTTGACTAAGAAGTTTACAAGAAGGGTTTTATTGACATATCTGAGGAGATAGCAAGCAACTCCAAGCAAATCGAAGAAGAAAAGCTAGAATACTTATTTTGGTTGCCGTGACTTTTGTCAAGCAAACCAAGTTTGAAAATTGAAGCTTTAATACCCTGAGCAATGTCAATAGAATTGTCCATCAATTATCGAAATCTGCCTGATGTATCTTCATCTTTTCTACATGCCTTGATAATTTTTATTGGGCCGAAGCTGATATATTATATAGTCTGTTGGAAAGGTTGTTCGAGAAACTTGTCAGACTCAAGTGCTTTTTCAGTAGAGGTGATTATGACAACTTAGCTACTTTTATTGTAGGAAACATTTCTCCTTATTTTGAAGACAAAGGTATATTAGATTTGAGGTCAAATCTCATACAACTTGGAGAGATTAATGTAGGAGCATCCGTTTTTGTCGACCAACTCTCAAGCCCATGTCAGACTTCGGTGATTGATCCAGCACAATCCTTACTTCTGCAAATGAAGGCCAATTTCAGCTACACTCTAGTTTGTGGGTTCAAGTTTGAAGATGTCAATTATGTATGCTAGTTGTCGACTTGCAAGACTAGTTATTGATTTCATGGTTGGTGATCCACTACCAAGATGTCAATTTATAAGTTTATAGTCGACTTTGAAGCTACTAATGGACTACCTAGTGACAGGAGGCTATTATGGTCAATTTCCTTTGTTGTTCATCGATCATCCAAGGTTTTTATTTGACTGCCTAGATCGATAGATGAATTTGGAGGACCAAGTCAATTTATAATGCACATAATCTTAGTTAAATGTATTTAGTCGTCATTATTAAGTGTCTTAATTTTAGTTTTATAATTCTTAAGTCTTTGTTTTATGAGTCTTTATTATGGTGTAGCTTTCCAGAGTCTTAATCATGTAAATACTGTAGAAGTCATTTCGATTCTGAGGATTCCAACAGTCTTTTGTTTTGTTTAGCATAAGCATTCTATAAATAGAAATGTAATCTTATTTGTAAGAGAAGACTTGGATTTGATTAAAATATATCCTGGTTCTTTATCCAAAATAAGCAAATTTCCATCCTAGTTCTTTATCCAAAATTCCTTTAGGCCTTGGCGTGAACTTCTCCTATAATGAAGTCATTTATTCTTAGTTGGTGACTTGTCATTTATGCCTTGACAGTGAACTTCATTTATGATGTGGGAGCATCGAGCTTTGTTGAAGATTTTGAACTTCGGGAGAATGACTTATGCATACAAAAATTTCATCTCGACAACAAGCAAAAATTTCAGTACCACGCTAGCTCGGGAGAATGGTCATAACTCTCTCGATACATATCTGATTGACCTGATTCTAGTGCCAAAAGTTCAAAGACTCTTAGATATACAACTTTTGTGTTTTGAGTTTTTTGAGATAAGTACTATAAACGTGTTGATGAGTTTTTTTTTTTTTTGTTTGAGTAAACATGTAGATGATGAGGAGAAGTTGTTGATCAGGAATAGACAAAATGGGGAAAAGCAAGGATGGTGAATGAATTTTAAGTCAAAGTTCCAGCCTCTGGGTTTTTATTGTATTTTCTAGCTCCTAGGTCTTTCAATGCATTTCTAGTTACTAGGATACTAATAGCTTTGTAGTTCCCATGTCATTGTTGGTTAAGTAGTTCTCAACTCTTTATTATTTAGTCTATTTCCTATGTGTTAATTCTTCTATATAAAGTGGCGAATTGTCAAATGTAAATCAATGAGTTGAATATTGAGAATATATGAGATTTTTCCTTGTGTGAGCGAATATATTTAGAGAGTGGATAACTCTTATCCGGCATTTGTATCCTTGGAGATTGGATAATTCCTTGGTGGTGAGCCAAAGAAATATCTATCTCCTTGGCTGGAGATATACTGTAGGCATTAGTGGTGAGCTTCTCCTATCCCGAAAGTCATGTGTCCTCGGCTAGTGATATTCTATATGCCTTGGTAGTGAACTTCATCAATCTCGATTGTCATCCTTGGCTGGTGATATTTTGTACGCCTTGGTTCTAATCATAATCTATCTTATAGTTTTCGTTTACCCATTGACATCACTCAAGACATCTCTCGTCCACTCCGCACACACATCAATTTATCTAAAGTCCTTTATCTCAAATTGGTGAAGTTCCTTTAGGCCTTTGTGGTGAAATTCATCTACCCGATCTTTATCCTTGATTAGTGGCAAGTCCTTTTATCTGTTATTACGGTGGTGCTTTCAAGAGTCTTAATCATGTAAACACTCCAAGAGTCATTTCAATTCTTAGGATTCCAACAGTCTTTTGGTTTGTTTAGCAGAAGCACTCTATAAATAAAAATGTAATCTCATTTGTAAGAGAAGACTTGGATTTGATTACAATATATGAAATTTTCCTAAAATAAGTAAATTCCCATCCTGGTTCTTTATCTAAAATTCCTCTAGGCCTTGGTGTGAACTTCTCCTATAATTAAGTCATTTATTCTTGGTTTGTGGCTTGTCATTTATGCCTTGACAGTGAACTTCATTTATGATGTGGGAGCATTGAGCTTTATTGAAGATTTCAAACTTCGGGAGAATGACTTATGCATACAGAGATTTCGTCTCAACAACAAGCAAAAATTTCAGTACTGCACTAGCTCAGGAGAATGGTCATAACTCTCTCAATACAAATCCGATTGATCTAATTCTAGTGCCAAAAGTTCAAGGACTCTTAAATCTACAATTTTTGTGTTTTGAGTTTTTTGAGATAAGTACAGTAAACATGTTGATGAGATTTTTTTTTTTTTTGGGTCGAGTAAACATGTAGATGATGAGGAGAAGTTGTTGATCAGGAATAGACAAAATGGGGAAAAGCAAGGATGGTAAACAAATTTTGAGTCAAAGTTCAAGCCTCTAGTGTTTATTGTATTTTCTAGTTCCTAGGTCTTTCAATGCATTTCTAGTTACTAGGATGTTAACAGCTTTGTAGTTCCCATGTCATTGTTGGTTAAGTAGTTCTCAAGTCTTTATTATTTAGCTATTTCCTATGTGTTAATTCCTGTATATAAAGAGGCGAATTCTCAGATGTAAACCAATGACTTGAATATTGAGAATATATGAGATTTTCCCCCGTGAGAGCGAATATATTTGGAGAATGGATAACTTTTATCCGACATTTGTATCCTTGGAGATTGGATTATTCCTTGGTGGTGAGCCAAAGAAATATCTGTCTCCTTGGCTGGAGATATACTATAGGCCTTAATGGTGAGCTTCTCTTATCCCGAAGTCATGTATCCTCGGCTGGTGATATTCTATATGCCTTGGTGGTAAACTTCATCAATCTCAATTGTCATCCTTGGCTGGTGATATTCTATACGCCTTGGTTCTAATCATAATTTATCTTATAATTTCCATTTACCCATCGACATCACTCAAAACATCTCTTGTCTGCCTCGCACACACATCAATTTATCTGAAGTCCTTTATCCTAGATTGGTGAAGTTCCTTTAGGCCTTTGCGGCGAATTCACCTACTCGATCTTTATCCTTAATTAGTGGCAAGTCCTCTTATCTTTTTAGTGGTGATCTTTATCATCTATCGAAATTTTCATTATCACTCACAGCATACCCCATCAATCCCATGCATCAAGAAGAAGGTTGAATTTTTTGAATGGACAACTGAAACTTTGCAGGAGGTGGAAGCTCTATATAAGGCCATGGGCCATCACCCTCACAACATAGACCAAAAGAGTCAGTTTCTTTCATGCTTTGAGGTCACCAACCTTTACGTTCAGTAAACCCAAACCTCACTGTAAAAGAAGTGAAATTTTTTTATATTTTTAAAATTAGAAGCCCCGTATATTTATCTTCTTCTATTCTATGTTGTCTGGATCTATGGACTTCCTTACAGCAAGCTATCATGATCTAATTTTTCTGCTCTTGGTTATTCTCCTTTTGATCGTGACAAAAAGGGGATGTAGTTGTGTTGACCCCAAAAAATGCTCCAATCTTCGACCGACGACTTGGACTAGGAGAGATAAGCAAAATATTGCAGAAGTAATATTTGCTAAGTGTTGAGAGCTCTTCGTCGGTAAATAGGACAGTCGACAAGACGTGACATGATTGCCGATAGCAAGAACAAAGGAAACTTACTAAGTCTTGAGGCTTCGGTGTCTGCAAATGAAGTTTGATTCATTCAACGAAAGGGTCGCAACAAACACAAATTATGATGGGCTGGATGCTAGGGAACCCTTGGTAATGGGACCAATAGTTTCAGACGAGTATGGTTATGGGGAGATGGAACTGGCATGATCATGGGCAAGTGAAGCCAAAGATCTCCGAAGGCACTGACCATCCAGTAATGGGCATGCTAAGTAACTGCTTGTAAATTCATGTTGCTGAATTTTAGGAATCATGTAGGATGTTTTGCTTTCTCTTTTCTCTTGTATCCATTGTAATTCAAGCAGAGGACCGTCAAACAATCGATGAATGCTAGTTATTTAATTTTATATTCCCGTTATCTTTATATTCCAGTAGCCTTTTACATGGCTAGCTACGATTACCTTCGGTCTTTCACACTTTCAATGTTTTCCGTCACTTCACATTTCCTGTCCAATAATTCGTAAAATCTTCATGTCCTTGGTCTATTTCCCTATTGATTCACTTACTTTTTGGCGAAACAAGTTGTTTGTGATACTTATCTGCATAATTGTTCTGAATTTCTTCTAAATTACGGCGTTATACTTGTATTTAATGCATATATGGAAGAAGTCAAATCTTGGGACATGGGAACACTTGCCGACTCTATAGAAGCAGAGACAAAATGTCTTCCCATATTTGAATTTCAAGTAACTAGGTACGGAAGATTATATGAGAAAAGCAAGTAGGTAACCTTTTCTCCTTCTCAAAAAAAAAAAAACTAAAAACCTCTTCTCCTTCTACGAATAATGTGAGTAAGGATGTGCTTGTTTGAGTAAAAATGTTTTGCAAGAAATCATTTTCCGAACTTTCACCCGTTTGGTTCGTCGAAAATGACAAGTCAACCGAAAACACTTTATGGTCAACGAAAATATTCATGCGAAAAATTAGGAAAGTGAATTCCCCAATTTGAAAATATGAAAACACTTCTACAATTGCTCCACTCGAATTTTTTAATATTTTACTTTAATATTTTGCTTTAATATCTCAAGATTTTATTATTTTATTTATTATGTTACATTTTATTTTTATTTTATTTTTCCCTTAGTAGATAATCGGGCCTTGGCAATAGCCGGTAACCTACCACAAGCACGGGCTGGCAAGGCTCAGCCTCGGCAAAATCTAGCTAGCTCAAGCTTGCACGGCAAGACTCGGATGGCCTCACCACTCTCAAGTGGGTTGAGCCTCACCATGACCAGTGACCTGTAAGGTAGAAGGAAAAAAATAATAAAAAAAAATCATAAAACAATTTTAATAATGAAAACTAATTTAAAAATTTAAATTTGTTTTTTGCCTAAGATAAAGTCACGAGATTTTCAAATGATAACCAAATATCATAAAACCTTTCTGGTCACATATCACTAAACAGAAAAAAAAAACAAATCATTTTCCCAAAAATAAATTTTCAAAAATCGTTTTCTTTTTTCATGGAGTTTTCTGTGAAACAAACACACCCTAAGTCTAAAAGACTTTTGTAGAAGGAGAACAAGCCGTGGAAAGAGAATTCATTAAACTTTGGAGAGAAAATTCCAAAAAGGGCTTGAAATGCCCTATTTTTCTCAAATAAGACCACGAAGTGCTCTCTTTGTTTCAAAGAATGGACTAATCAAGGGCATTCTCGTCATTTACTTTTATGATTTTTTCCATTTTTCTTTTCTATTTTTTCTTTTCCTTTTTATTTTTTTATATTTTATTTTTCCTCTTCCTTCTCTTGGCCATCGTTGGCCTCAAGCAAGGGCCGCCTCGCTAGCATTGGGCGATCCTTGCCTGGGCTAGAGTCGAGTGTGATGGCCTGAATTTTCATAAGTTGAATTGTCAGTGTCAGGCTTGAATTATTAAAAATGTCATGTGACCCTAATGGACTATAGTATGGTAGAATTATTCAAGCTAAGGACATTTTCAGTACATGATAATTTTATTGGGCCATTAATAGAATGTTATTGGGACATTAGTACACAAAGATTAGTTTCAAAGGCGAAATTGAATCGCGGTTCGAGCGCGAAGCCTCTCCCAAGAGCCTCACCAGCCGTTAAACCCCTCTCTTGAAAAGCCCCCTCCCTTTCCACTAATTCTCTCTCCTCCCTCACTTTACCCCGTGGAGACCCCCACCCAAATGCCCCTCTTCTTCACCTTCGAGCACTCTGCCTCTCACTCTCCCCTCATTTTTTTTCTCTCTTGCTGGGTGCACACTCTCTCTGGTCCGAGATCTTCTTTGCTTGGCCACCGTGACACCCCCAGCTCGAGGCCGACGAGCACCACGCCCTATCACAATCCACCGTTGGGACCATTGTAGCCGTTCGCCTGTAGTTCCCCCTACCCACAACGCCAAGAAGAGCCAAGCCCAAGCTCGTGAGCAGCTAGTTTTCACCCTCGACTTCGTCGAGCTCCAATCTAAGGCAAGTGGACACCTAAAATCACTCCTAGATGGTTTAATCTACATTGATATTGTGTGAGAGGTTCAATCTTGAAAATGAGTATGCCGAATGGGGTGCGAAGTTGCATGGAAGGGAAAATATGGATGCATGTTTGATTGGTTACTCGCGGTTGCACCTTTAGCTTACAGGTGGTTCAATGTCGAGAGCGAATCATGTTGTCTGTCGTGAATTTTAAGCAAATCAGAGTTGCATCAAGAATGGAATGGTTCGACCGTGAGCTCGGAGAGTGTGATTCAGGGTTTCGTGCTTTGCATGGCGGATCCACTAGCTTGATCATTTCTAGAAGGTGGGGAATGGACTACTTGGAGGAGCGGATCGTTTGGTTGTCGTCAAATTTAGGTGAATTGGAGCTGCACAAGTGAGGGATAGTTCGGCCGTGAGCTTGGGGAGAGTGAGGTACGTGGATGCATAATACATGCTATAGGTACCTTAGCTCAATCGTTGATAGGAATTCGTGGTTGGACTAATGTTGCGGTCTGATGTTCTTGCGCGTCATCTTGTATAGTGATGCACGAACATGAGCTTGGGGGAAATTGATTTCTAAATCTAGTGCCACGGAAGGTAGTGATAGTCCGTAGACTAGCGTGATGGGGCATTAGATGATTTAGAGTGTTACTTGGTTCGTCAGGTATGCCATTAAGATTACGTGGATGTTTTATTTTGAGGCATGTAGGTGTGTGTGATAGTGGGATCTATCTCCTCGTTAACATGAAGTCAATGTCCTATGCAATCTAATTATGACAATACATTGAAAATCCTCGGCCGACATTGAAATTGAATTGTCTAGTATGGATGGAGAAAAGTACACCGCAAGTGCCAAAACTTGTGTACAGAGTGCACTTTAGTGCCAAAACTTTCAAAACATTCACTTTAGTGCCAAGTTGAGAGAAAATCGTGCATTTCAGTGCCAATCCGGCCAAATCAATTACGTGGATTTTTCAATTTTTTTTATTATCTTATGTGGCAAATTTTTAGAAACAGTTGCCACGGTGGAAGTCCGACGTGGCTTGTGCAAGGATAAAAATGAAAAACAATGTCGCTCGATCGCCGTCGTTGGTCTCCAATCCACCGTCGCTTGCTCCTTGTCGTGGAGCCGCCACCATCGTTTTCTCACTTCAATGGCCCTCTTGTGCAATCGCCGTTGTCACTCCCTCACCGCCGTCCCTCGCTAGCCACAATTGCTTGCTCGTCATCGTTGCTTGCTCACGACTGTCCCTTACTCACTCGCAGCCGTCCCTCACTCACCGCCGTCGCTTGCTCTCTGCCGTCCCTCGCTCACCACCGTCGCTCGCACGCCACCATCCCTCACTCAACGCCATGGGTTAGGGTTTGTAATTTAGTGTTGCATTTAGGAATTTAGGGTTTGTAATTTGGGATTTAAGGTTTCTGTTTGGATGGATTCAGCTTCAACGACGTCGTTTGCTCTTAAATTGCTAAGTCGGTCTCCGATGAGCCACGTCGTCCTCCACGTAAACTTTTCGGTGAGCCACATATGCTTCAGATGGAACTTGACACTAAAGTGAACATTTTGAAAGTTTTGGCACTAAAGTGCACGCCATACACAAGTTTTGGCACTTGAAGTATACTTTTCCCTTTATAGATGCATGTCAGTTAAATTGATGCATATGATCAAATTGACGGCTTGACATCTAATCCATGACATTTGTTCAATCGAGACATAATAAGATAAAAGGATTGATTTATATTGTAACCAAAGCTAATAGGTTCATTATGTTCTTGCAATATTCGCACTTTCTGGGTAGCCATGATATATTGTTAGATGTCACTCATGACTTATCGAACTTAGAGACTGATCGAGATAATCAGTTATACTAATATGTTAATATACATCCTACTGCCAATTCAGTGATAAATCTAGAGATGTCACACACTATAACCAATATGCAACGATATTAATATTGGAAAACGAGATTGCAAAGACGTTTGCAAGGACGACTATCAAGATAGTCTGACTGAATTAAATCAAATTAGATTTGATTCTATTCGTAACTTTGATCATAAACGAACTCGCATTTTATACGCGCATGAATCCCGAAAAGATCACATATTGATGTGACGTTTTCACCAACTACGAGATGATAACAACACGAGGATTGAAGACGGCAAGGTGGCAATCTATAGCTGGCCGACCCACGTAGGTGGCTGCCGATGAGGCAGTGGAACCCCCAAAAAAAATTTCCTCAAGCCTTGAGGGGCAAAGGTTTGGGGCGAATTTTGATCCCCGATTCCTCGGTTATTCTATCGTCCATCTTCGTGAGTTCTTGTGTCAATTTTTGGTCACGCATGGATTGATCTTGCGCAAAAACACTCGAGGGTCGTGAGATTGTTCATGATCAAAAGGTGAGCACAAATTGTTTCACCCAAAAGGATTGCTAACACAATTGAGACGATGATCAAGTGCGAGCTTCGACTTTCGTTCGTCGCGAGATTGGTGGTGTGTTAAAATTAGAGGCCTGCCACTTGTGGAACTGGAGAACATACGAGCCGAGTCGTATCAAGCATGCTATCAGAGGTAATCCTAAAACCATCTTCATGTGTAGTTTTGATTTTCGATTGAAATGCATGAATAACCCCTAAGGAAGATCCATGTACGAGTTGCTTTACTTCTACTAGACATTGCTCGGTTTTGATGAAAATTTAGTTTTCGCCCATACGAAAACCAATAAGAGGGATGACTTCAATGAATTCTTAAATTGTGACAACAATAGTTTTGGAAAGATTACCAAAAAAATGTCCTATACCTATTGCAATTGTATTAATTCAGTATTAAACCTTTTACATTTGTGTTAATTCTATCCTTCCAACCAACTTTGACCGATCAGTGTTGACATGAATAATTTTTAACAATATTTTTTAAATTATTTTTATTTTTTCTTATTTCTTTTCTTTTTGTTTTCTTCTCTCTTCTTCATTTGTCTCGTCACCAAATCAATGATTTGCTAGAGGCTAGAGCCGGTGAGGGCAAGGTCGGCCTCACCCAAGCTGAACCTTGCCACCATTGCTGGGCAAGCTCCGCCACCATGGCTACTAGAGCACGAGCTTGCCAACCATGGCGTGGTCGACCTCACACGGCAACAGTGAGGTCTAGCCTCGCCAGATCTGGGCAAGGCCGACTTCATAATGGCTGCCCAAGCCCGAGCTTGCCTAGCAATGATGGCTAGGCTCAGCTTAGGCGAGGCTAACCTCGTTGATCGCTGGTCGGCCGAAGGAAAGAGGGGAAGAAAACAAAAGGAAAAGGAAAAAAAATTGAAAAATATATTAAAATATAATTAAAAATTGTCCACGTAACTTGTGGTCGGCGGAAATTGACTGAAAAGACTGAATTGGCACAAATGCAAAAAATTTAGAACTGAATTAGTATAATTATAATAGATTGAAGACTTTTTTTGATAATTTTCCTCAATACTTTCATATAGATATATGCCATATTAGTATCCTGTGCATAATATTTCTCTTAAGGAAATACATAATTCACCACGAGCATGACCTTTAATGGAATTTCAGCGATTTTGGCATCGGAGGGTGCGCATTTTCGGATTGGAAAGATGAGACAATTGTTTCCGAATCGTGACCAAAATGGGGCAAAAGGACAAGTATCTCTTTGGTAATTTTCCCTTTTGTGTAATTTCTCCCCATGGCGTGTGCCGAATGATCATCCATCGAACGTCCCCGGTCGGCTCATGATACGGTCCCAACTTGCTGCTACAGGATACGCAGAAGCAGTCTCGTCTCCTCAAGAACCTCTGCGAAGTGAACCCCAGAGCACGTTTATGGGTTCTGCGGTCTCCAGCTGTTCCCGTTTGTATAAAACTCTCTCTCGCCCCCGATCTGCAATTAGACAGAGACATGCGTCTCTCTCTCTCTCTCTCTCTCTCTCTCTCTCTCTCTAAGACCAGACCAGAGTCTCTTTCTTCAGATACCCACCCACCCCCCATCCTCCATCATCATCAAACAGTTCTCGTCTGAATTAGCTCCGTTTACTTCTTCTTCTTTCCACCATCTTCTCGCTAAGTTGGGCTTGTAAATTCTGCAACTTCACTCGCTGTAAAAAGTCCTACAATGTCAGATGTCCTAGTCTCTGTTAAACAAACATCAATAAAAAGGAATATCTAATCTATCTTGGACCAAATCCCCGAATCTGCTCCGGCAGGGCAACTGCTAAAGCTTCGAGCTTTAAGCCTTGCGATGCTTCGTCGGAGCTCATAATCCGTTTCCTCGCTTCTGGATCCTTCAGGAAAAAAAAAATGAGGAACCGAGAAATTTCCCACGTCGATTTGGAGCAGGGGGGTCGTCGTCGCAGTGGCTTAAGCGCCGAAGACGACGAGAGCGCGTGCTTCTCAGATGCCGATGATGGCGACGGCTCGTGCCGCTCCCAGTTCTACTCCACCACCGGCGGGTCCTACGACGAGTACAGCTTCGCCTGCGCCTCGGATCGCGAGGCGACGGCCCCGGGAGCGGGAGCGGGGGGGCCATCCTCCGGGTCGGAGCTGTCGGTGGAGATCGAGGTGGTGGAGAGAGAAGCGAAGGTACATTTGGGGAAGGTGGCGAGGGAGAGGGAGAGGGATTGCAGGATTTGCCACTTGGGTTTGGAGAGCAACAGCCACGAGTCCGGTGTCGCCATCGAATTGGGTTGTGCTTGCAAGGACGATTTGGCTACTGCTCACAAGAACTGTGCCGAGACCTGGTTCAAGATCAAGGGCAACAAGTGAGTCACAATACCCAATTCACACTGATGGTTTGGTTCCTTCAATTTCCGTAAACTGGTTCATGTTCTGTGAGGCTTTTATTGATGTCGTTTGGGCATGCACAAAACTGCACATGGATTTGGTTTGGTTCCAAATGATGAGTCTCTGTTTTGTCAATTGACGCTAGTTTCCGACAATTTATGATTTACTATTTTTGAAGTGTGAGTTTTCATCCTGGAAGAATTAGTGTGGATTAAATACAGATAATTCGCCGCAGGTTTGATGAACTTAGACGCAAAGTCGATATTAAACGAGAGGTGAAATGGGATTTTAGCTGGTTTTGGTAAAGTTGGAGAGAGAGAGAGAGAGAGAGAGAGAAGCCTGATGAAGTGTTTCTATCTGGCCTGATGATTCCTTGTTGCCTAATCTCGGAATCTCCACTGTTGCCCCTTTCTTGTGGCCGTCTGCTTTAACTACAAGTGCGGCTAATTCCTAGTTGTCCATATTCATTCTCCGGCAAGTTATTTGCGTTTGTCTTTGCATCTCATAGCAGCTTTTAATTTCTTTTTCTTTTTTTTAATAAAGAGTGGTTTTATTTTCTTAACTTGCAAGAAAAAAAATTCCATGTTCTTGTGTATTACTCTTCTCAGCTTTTCTCCTTGGAACTTGCTTAAACTGCAGAAGTTTGATGTTTCTGTAGGCAGTTCCTGATAGCAGTTGCATCCTTGAATGTCTGCGGAGAACCCCATGGCCTCTTGTGCTTTAGTTCCCTATCCACAATTCTGCTATTTAGTCTACTGAAATAATTTTACCATGATTGAAAAAAAGAAAGAAAAGTATAAGTGCATGGCAAATCTGAAATCTCGTGTGCAACTGAGTCCTAGTTTTCTGATGGAGCGATCCTAGTCCTAAAAGCTTAGAAGAATGATCAAACAAGTCCTTCTGTTTGACTTTGTCAATCAATTTTATGGAAATCCTACATTGCAGTGCCCCGTGGCGGTGAATAGGTTTTTCATCAAAGTTTTTATAGCAGGGATTGATTGAAATTTTGTTCAACGTTTTAAGACTTGATTTATTTGTTGAAAAGTTTTAGGACTCAACGCACTCCATAGAAACATTTTAGGACTTCTAATGCACTTACTAAGTTTAGCTACTTCCTTTGTACGCTTCCCACTTAACAATCTGAAGCAGCCTGATCATGTTATGATGTTTTTGAACGATGCTTGTCATTCCATTTTCGTACTATAACTGGAGTGGTCCAGACTCTAGACTAGGCCATGTGGAGCACTGAAAAGGAAAGGAATCATCACCTGTTTGTTGCAGAAATTCCTTTTACTTGTGAAAAGACACCACTCAAGGTTTCACTAAGTACTGGTATCAGCGCAGCAAAATTGACGGAAAAGGGAAAAAGGAGGGACAAGATACAAGAATGCTAGAGCCTACTTAAAAGAGAAAAGGTTAGAAATAATCTGAGAGCCGATCTACGTTAAGCTTCAAAAAGAAAACAGAAGTGTATCTTATCCTTACTTTTTCCTTTGGCCATTTCTCTCTCTTACCCTGCGCACATGCCATACTGAATCAGATCAATCTGTTTGATGCATAATGTCCAGTTCACTAGGGAGTGAAACAGTAAGATTTTTTTTTTTTTGGCACCTTTTTATCTTTCAATGCAAGCCTAGGCCATTGTACCATAGTAGAAACTACAAGAGCTGACACTTGTTAGTGTGTTATTTCAACAAGTGCATTGCAAGGATCTTGCGGTATTGGTATGGCATTTCAGAAGCCAACCTAGTATGTTCTTTGGATCATGCTATCAGAAACTTTCAATTCTCTATTGTTTCTTCTATATGCTGTTCTGTATTATGACTACCCTGATGTGCCATTTCTTAAGCCAACCTAGACGATTCTTTGGACACGATCAGAAACTTTGAGTTGTCTATACTGTCTCTTCCATGTAATACTGCGTATTACAGGAACCTCTATTTGGCATATACTGTGTAATACTGTCTTGAAACATCAAATGTCTACTTGGCTTATCCGTTGGCCTGTGGTGAATTATTGTTCTGATTCTAATTATTTGTTCTGATTGCATTACTTGGAGTTTATGATTCTACTGCACTGTCATTATGCTTGATAATTCTTTTTCCAAACTCCAAGGGCCACTTCTCTGCCTAAATGATTGAAAATGAAAGTTCACTAATTTGTGTTTCTGTAATTTTGAGGCATTCTTTGGTGTGTTGCGTAGTGCTCCTGGATAGATTTGAAACTCTTCAAATGCTTTCTCTATACGGAACGACATGCGAAACTGAGCTTGCCCAGTCTGGTAATCTCGTTGTGCTATTTTTGCTCTTTACTTGCCTTTACATTCAATCTCTTTCTGCGTATTACAGGACCTGTGAGATCTGCCAGTCCATTGCACGTAATGTGTCTGGTGCAAGTGATATAGAGGCAACAGATCAGTCGAATGAAACCCATAGTGCCACGGCTGCATCTGCAGTCTTGGCCCCGATACCTCCTTCTGAAACCCAAAGCTTCTGGCATGGCCATCGACTGTTAAATTTTCTGCTCGCTTGCATGGTATTTGCATTTGTCATATCATGGCTCTTCCACTTCAGAATGCCATCCTCGTGAATTTATGTATGTGGTTCTTTCAAGTACATAGTGCAAAGAAAAGGGAGAAAGAGATTGAGAGAGAGAGAGAGAGAGAGAGAGAGAGAGTCGTAAAAAGAGCCTGCAGGGCACGTTTCCAGGAAGTAAGTGCTCGAGCATAGATCAGCCATGAGCTTCTCGGTGCTTACGTGGGTCATTGTGTGATTTAATGTGTTTGTTCGAACTTGTCCGACTTATTCATCTATGCAAGCGTTCCCGTGTAATATATAGGTTCATAACCATCAGGGTTCGAGCTTGATCTACCTCCGCGGTTAACCCGATTTGAGTATTGGGTGGAGTTATAAATAGTATAATATCTCCATAAAACATTCTGCAGAGCAGACGATCTTGTGTTTTTATGTTCTTTTTCTCCGCAACCCAAGTTTGTGTGCTTCTGGTTTTGACTCTATTTCTGGTAAGAGTTAAGAGATAGGAGGACCTAGTCTTCGCGAAGCGCCTCATAGATCTAACTTGAAGCGGGAGTAGCATTTTGTATCACTTTCCTAGGTTGTCATTCATAATCAATTAATCCATGAAATATTGTGGATTCTTCAATTCAACATTAGAGATCACAAACATGAAAAGGATCGAGCCTACCATCTTTCTCAGATGACTTGTCAGTTCACGGTGACTTTGATTGATGTGAAATATTACAGACAACGAAGAAACGCAAAATAAGCACTGACCAACCACATGAATACCATATGCTTTTCAATGTCTATTTGTTTTGGCTTCTAAACTTGCACCATCTCTAAGACAACGGTTAGCCTGAGCTTCCAAGCCAAGGCTCGACAGGCAGACAGCTTGAAGGTACAAAGCCGTGGGCCAATCAGGGAAAATCACCAGTGCTTGCACGGCATCGCCAAGAGCTTCTTTTGGCATGTCATTCATCATGTAAGAGAAACATCGTCTCGCGTAGACCGTGGGCGACGCCATCAAGCCGCCCTCGATGAACTGCATGAAAACACAATAAGAAACGTTGAAACTTCCTTCTGTCGTCATTTGGAGGAACTAGGAACCCATAAAAGCCCTACACATTAGACTTAGACTACACCTGCCGCAACTAGAAATTTAGGCTTCTACCATTCTGCAAATTGCACGTTACTCACATAAATTAGATAGTTTCTAATCAATTTCTTGTTTCAGAACTTTTAGATAGCGTTGGCCTATGGAAGAGGATCTGAACAACGTAGGTCCTTTGTATGAATCTAAAAGAACCTGTGGGGTAAGTATGCATTACAAGTAGATAATTCCCAGTTTTCTCCCGTTCGTGAAGCTACGCCAACTTAATACAAGACTCACTTGTGTATAGCAATCGATGGCAACTGCAAATTCTTTAGCATTAAAACAAGCATCTCCACGCGTCTTAGAATTCAAGGTCTCCTGCATTTGATTAGTCCACATCTGGAAGGACAGCTGCAACGGTATAATCATTTGAAAGGTGTTAGAGACAGATCACGATGAACGAAAGAACATTTCTGTGTTTTTAATGAAGGGAAAACATCAACATGCAGGAAGAAATAAATTTCACTTCTACATGGTAATCGAACAATTGAATTTCCAACAGCCGATTGCTTTGACAGTCAGATTTATAATGACAAACATATCGCTTATGAAAGGAGGGAAAAGGAAAAAAAAAAACAAACTACGTTGGCACCAGTTTTCTGAGCAACAATTGACTTCAGCGTGTACGTTCTGAGTCCAATAGTAGTTATAAATGCAGCTCACTTAATAGAAGATCAATTTGACATCCAAACCTAATAGCACCTTCCTTATCCAGAAAGGGACGCCTGTTGTTCAGAAATTTATTAATCATCAATTGCGTCTCAGAACAGAAGGATGAAGAGAGAGGGTTTTGTTTTTATTCACTTATGGTTGAGATCATATGGTTTGACCACTGAACCTAACTAAAAGTTTCATTTCAATTCCGTTCAATTCAGAGAGGACATTTAGAAAATTCAGTTCACAAACAAACCGAACCATTTCATGGCCATCCAATCTGGTGCAATCTTGTTATTTCCGAAGGAGATCCAAGCCGCCAAGAAACTGAACTTTTCTATTGGCCTTGACCTGTTTCTTTGATGTGAAGGTGGATGCTTAAAAGGTTTTCCGAAGTTAATTAAGTTAGTAGCTAAAGGAGAACCGTGGCAATTTATCAGTCAAAAGATTCACCGCTCTAGCCTCTTCATGACCACTTCTTTTAAATTTTTGCCTAGTTTTTGAAGTTTTCCTGTCGCCAGCTTGGCATTTTTTGCTGTTCTTTTGTTATTTGGCCATTCGCCACTGTCCAACCATATCTATTACTGTTCTAGGACTAATAGGAATTATAAAAGTATGATTAAAAAAAATTGCAAAGAAAAGTGAGCCAATTTGGTTTAGTTCTCTTGGAACCAAATTGAATCCAATAATCAAAATTCATTTTTGTTCAATTCAGTATCAAAGACCTGTTTACCTATTTCTCCTTTCCTTCTGCTTTGCTGGCTCTAATTCCATTTAAGTCCTTATTAATAAAAAAAATTTCGCAAAACACAATTGTGGCAGGTAAGAGTAAAACAGATGATTCCATCTCGTTATGAAAGTCGGTTTTCAGGCAAGATTCCTTATCAAGGTTAAGTAGGATACTTTGTGATCAATTCCTGTCTTCATACCTTTTAAAGACAAATTACAAGTACATTGATCCCAGTGGACAAATCAACTATAAAATGACTTTATTCCATCTACAAAATATGAGAAGTAAGTAAAAATAAATACAGACCTCAGTGCCAATTCCCTCGTCATCCTTGTATCCATTCGTCTCCAGGATCTTATGAATGGCAGTGAGATCCATTCTCAAACAAGCTTGTCCTAAGGGTGTTCGAAGAAGTGCTTCTGCCATGGAGACATCCTCTTTGATATCCAGCAGAACATGCGATGGAACCTGCTTTTCACTGATCAATAAGTAACTCCTTCAAAGAAGTTCATCTGGTCAAGAATGTAGTATCTACTGCAAGCAACATACTTGTAAGTTGAAACCATTTAGAAAGGCGTGGCACTAAGAAACGATTACAAAGCACCTTGGCCTAAACAAAGCAAAAAACCATAATCCAAGAATGATTTGTAGAATTTGAACACCTACATTCTTCAATTAATATATATCAAGTTCATATTGGTTAGGAAAAGTGAGCTGTGTTCATGACGATATAAGAAGAGTCATGCAAGAAGGGATAGCCCAGCTGATGGTTGTGGATAAAATACTGATACAACGAGAATTATGAGCAGATGAATGCCTCGACTGCCTAACATCTTTAAAAGTTCAAGTGTGGCGTTTTATATGTTTAAGAACCCTGATAAGAGAAAGAAGAGCATGAACTATTCTGCACACCTCTCCATCTTTCTGTAGTGATCTGAGAATCGTAACAAGTGACTTAGCATTTGGCCTCTCACGAGCTTCATCCTGCAAACAACGGGAAGCTAAGCGAAACAACTCAATAGCATCTGCGCTCGAAAATTGACCCTCCAAAGCAGAATCCATTAACATTGAGAAATTCTTGCTTCGTATTTGGTCAAGCGCCTGAAAAGTGAAACAAGGGAGAGCGTGGTCATTTAAATTGTCAAGCAAATCGTTCTTTAATTATTTGAGTGTTTTTAACTAGTGTCCCAAAAGCATTTGTTAGGTATAATTTATTTGGAATATCCAATTTTCAAAGCACGGATTATGCATAACACGAAGGTAAGCATTGGAAACTATAAAGTTTCCTTATTTGATAGTGCCTTGTTAACAACACCCTTATCATTTAGCACTTCCCTGCCCATATGCCAAGCCTTACACTTGAGACAAAAGAATAAAGGAAAATGTTTTAAGATAATGAGTCCCAGAATCGCTCCTGACTTCTACTCTGATATCTTATTAGATAGACTATCTTTTCGAAAAAATCAAGCTGCCATAAATAGAGCAACAATGTATAAAGCATATTGATTGACATAAATAACCGAGAGGAACTAGATTGTCTACCGTGCAGAAAAGCTAATTAAGCCAGTATTTTTATTGCATCGTCATAGCTATATCTATCATTACAACTTCTCACTTGATAGAAGGATACACAAATCGTTCCTTGGAGAAACAAGCATAGTAGCTCACTGAGGCTGGTATCGTTGGAGATCCTATTCAAAAGAAAGATCGCAAAGACGCTGTGGTAGGACCATAGTTAATCTATCAAAGCTTAAAGCAGATATTCATATTATTAATTTTTTGAATTCTAGATACTCTAATTCTGACATCACACTTTTAACTACATCATTTGCTAGCCATGATAAGTGACCAAATCTTACAGATAAGGCTTTCTTGGCATTAATTAGGCATAACATTTTAACATTTCGTATACGACTGATCCTTTATTCAGCTGAAGCAGCTGCTTTATATGATAAGGGTGAGAAATAAATCTGGGTTGAATCATCAATTTTGCATCCTAGGTGAAGTGCTAGGCATTGTCCTTTATATAGTGCTCGTGCAGAGGTACAGCTAAACATGTTGTTCATTTACTATGCAATATGTGTATAAAGGAAGCCTACACATAGTGGCTTTGTATATGTTGCTATAGGTGTCTGTAATTTGTAGATTTTAGTCATGAAGTACTTGGTTTAGATTATACTATAACAAACACAAACCTTAAATATAGTACAAATGCAGGTATAGGTATACATGTCTTGAATCTAGAGAATTGTTGAAGCTGAGTTCCAATGATAAGTTTAATTCTATAATCTTCTGATTAAGAGTGATTCTTGGCTATTGCTTATAAAAGCTAAATTCTTTACCGATACAAAATGTGGAGAATAGTACAAATTCCAGTTGCACTTGAAATATCTGAATGAGACATACGTGTGTGGGCGGAGTGTTTTTGCCACTAAGTAGATCAAGCAACATGTTACCAAAACTGTAAATCACACTTGTTGCCCTCATTGTACCTGCCAAAATAAGGTCATTTCTGGTAGTTATAACTTAGATCCATTTTGCAAACAAGCTCATTTCAAATTTCAAAATTATTTCCTAGCAAGTCCTGATATGGAGATAAGTGACTCACAATCAGAGCAGTACAAGCAAATTTAGACCTGTCAAGATCAGCAGTAATATTTCGCTCTTTGTTAATATTTTACAGTCAAGGTCACAGCTGTTTGCTTATGGTTAAGACCTGTAAACGTCACTTGTGCAGTACCATATCAATCTGAGGACAAATCAAAGATATAAAGCCTAAGTACTTCCATATTTTCAGGATTAACACTTACCAAGATGACTAAACAAAAAACAGACACCAAGTAAAATTCCAGTTACCAATACTATCTTCCCAATTGCTGGGAGAATATCTAATTGGGTTGGCACACAGTTGATTGGTGCCCTCCATGTAAACTGTGTTTTGTGAAAAAGGGAAAGAAGATCCTGAAAGTTTGAAGACTATCTCAAAATCCACAGGGCATCATATGAATGCCATGATAAAGTATACAAAATTAGTAATGATAAAGAAGTCTTTGCATCTAAAAGAAGCTCCAATTGTTGAACTATACATAGAGTACCATCAGCACAATCAAATTCACAATTTCTAAGTGAGTATTGCTCTCATTTTGTATTTTGGAAACGATAGATAAATTTTGCCCGATTGGAACCCAAGAGTTTTAAAACTGGTAACACAGTTATTGCCTAAGCAGTTTTGCAGAGATCTTCCACCTCAATCATCTCTAGGCTCTAGGCGAAGACACTCCACATAGACGAATTGCCCTAAACTAAAAAGCAACTACTCTCTCACCAAAGAATTTCCATATTATATCATCTCTTTAATCGATGCTTATGCTGCATTATAAAGTTTCACACCATGACAAATGAAGAGATGAATGGAACATATAATTCTTAACTGTAAGAAAAAATTTAGATCATGTTTGTAATCCACCAATGTGTACCACCCGCTCAATAATAGCACAAAGAAGAGTAACACAACTCAGATACTTGTGTGTCGAGTATCCACCTGTTTTGAAATATTCTGGGGGTGGAAAAGCTAATTTAGTGCGGTACCTCCTCAAATCTAAATTGTTCTTCACAAGGCCGAAACAGGACAACCTGGGATTGCCATCCTGCCATTAGATCAAGCCATTTAGAAGAGAATTCAATGCATGACACAGAGGCAAAGCAGCGTAAACACCAGTACCTGATCAAACAAGACCCTGTATGCATGCAAATCATGGTACAACGGCTTTCCTTTGCTGCTACAGTACTCTAACGCTTGTGCCAAATAATATGCTACCCGCAGTCTCATTGCCCATTTCATTGGCGAGGTCTTCCCTAGAACATTAAGAAAATTGTAGATTCAAACAGAAACCAAGACAAACAGTCGTGTTCAAGCTAAAGACTTTGCTTGAAGAACAGCACTAGCGATTCAACTGCAACTGTGTTTCTTCTTTTCTACATGAAATTTTTTTTCAGACTAATATTGGAATCCTCTGCAAGCAACATATGCCGATCTGTGTGTATAACTTGATACTAAGATATATCACGGGCCACCTCGACTTCACATAGACATCAGCAGTCAATTACTTCTCTTTAAGCTAAAGTGGCTTTGAGTTGAACACATGACCTAGTTTCAACTTTGACTCCATTACCTGACGAGAAATTTCAAGTATGCTGAACCTCAGGATCGAGCATTAAAGCAGAAGGAAAGTGAAAAAGACTTACGGAGGAAAAGATGCTTGGCAAGCGTCTCATTGGGCATGAAATCAGCCACCAGTAATCTCTCATCGCCTTCACAGCAGCATCCTATCAGATTCGCCAGACGCTCGCTCCTCAAACACCCCACGGATTTTGCCTCCTCCTACGAAAATCACCTCCAAATTCAAAGCCGCGCCTATCGATCACTACCGTAAACAAACCTAAGTAAAAACTAAACAGACACATGTAACAGGGCGTCGAGTTCAAACGGTCAACGCACGAGGAAATACTGAGGATCGGGCCAAGCGCTTCCCTCGTAGCGCTTGACGGCGATCGAGCGGCCATCCTCGAGCTCGCCCCTGTAGACGACGTCGCTCGGGACTCCGAGCACCGCACGGTGAGGTTCCCCCACGATGTTCTCCGGAGAGAATCCGCACGTCGCGGCTTCGAGTTGCTCAAGGCGAAACTCGGTGAAGGTCGGGCATGATTCCCGCTCGCCTTCGCCCCCGTTCTCTGCTCAAAATATCTCTTGACGCACATTAGTTTTCTTTCCCAAAAAAGTCGGACACCAAATGAAGAAGAATCGGTGAAGGTGAAGGAAGGGAGGTAGGTAGTTACGGCGGAGATCGGCGGAGGGTGGTCGGAGACGTGGCGCGAAGCAGCAGAGGGAGAATTCGGAGCAACGACCTGCCATTGGGGAGTTGAATCGACGGTGCACGGAAGGATCGGACGGTCAGCGTCGGGCGCGCTCTTTTCGAATCAACTTGTGTTTTAAGGCTTTGGTCTTTGGGATCGGAACTTTGGTCAAATTCGTACTGGGCCCTTTATAAATGGTCTAATGTCAAAAAAAAGAGCCAAAGCTTTTATTTTAGCATTAACACAATGAAAAATCCCAGATTGGCACGGATGTGATAAATTTATCTTAAATTATTTTTTTCCATTAAAAATCTCAAATTAATATATTTGTGACAAATTTACTCCAAAAATATTTTTTTGACTACTAAACCCCTAAAATGTTACGATTGTAATAAATTTACCTTAAACTATTTTTTTTACCAAAAAAATCTCAAATTAATACACATGTGACAAATTACCCCTCATCCGTTAGTTTCCATTAAATTGAGTTAATATCACAAAAAACCTAAATTGATACACATGTAATAAATAGAGAGTAACATATACATCCGACAATTGCCACGTGTCATCCAACTCATCAATTTAACGGTAAAATTTAATAAAAATTAACGGAGGGTAATTTATCATAATTGTATCAATTTTGGGTAAATTTTTCATATGTACATTAATTTGGGATTTTTGGTGGTTAAAAAATAATTTAGGGTAAATTTATCACAGATATACCAATTTAGGATTTTGATGATATTAACCCTTTATTTTAATATAACCGCCAAAAAAAAAAAAAAGACGCGTGTAAAATTCTGGCCTTCGTTACCTTTGTCCCCATGAGCGATGTTAAGAGGAAAAGACCCCATTTTATGGACCGGATTATCTCTCGACCGTCAGTATGTCGCTCATTTATTTTGTATCGATACTTTTTGATCGAAAGAAAGTTTTGCGATGAAAGCGAAGCCGGGCGATTTCTTATTCACGCATCAAATTTGGATTATGAATTCGTGCCGTCGCAAAACCCTGTATGCTATGCAATTTTTTGAGTCCGACCAAAAAAAAAAAACAAAAACTTTCGGATTTAAGTTTAATTTCGCTTTGGCCGGTACGTATTTCTGTAATTATCACTTGAGTGGGTCAAAGTCAAGCAATTGGGATAACGCGTTAACCCAAACCTTTGGGTTGGGTGAGACTAGGAGTCAAATTAAGATGCGGGAAATCATTGTTTACATAATACCTGCGTCGAAATCAGTTATCTTCTTTTGTCTTGACAGGTCATATCACGGACAGGGACTTGACACAAAAAAAAAAAATGGGAATGGATGACCGCGTTTGAATTTTATAAAAAAGAGAGTTTTATTTGGAATGGGTAACGCGGGGCTTTGCAGATTTTGACCCGTTGACCAAGGATGTTGAATTTGCGACCGTTGAAACATTCTCCAAGTTGACAAAGTCCTCGTCCTTATTTTGGGTGAGGTTTTTTTTTTAAAAAAAATTGACATTTAAGTTATCGTTTTAAAATTTTTGACGTTAAAGTGAGCACCGCACATAAATTTTGACACTTATAGTGTACTTTAGCAATTTATTTTCTTTCCCCGTCTCTTTTTTTTTTTTCTCTTATTTGCACCATCTTAACCACCCCATGTGCAATTTATTATATACTGGTGTTAGTTAGATAAAGACCATGTCTTAGCTTGTTCACATTGAAAACAAGCTTTTGCTATGCATCGTCGACGGAGAATTGTCCAATCAATCGTAAACTTATTGTGCGAGTGTCAAGTTAATACTAAATTTTTCAATTTTGTCAATTTAGTAGTAGACCATTGTGCAAAATTTCGATGAAGTCCTTCTGGCCGATGTGGTGGTCCAATCATTGCAAATCATCCAACGTGGCACACTACCACGTTAACAACTTCAAGCGGAAATTGATTGAAAGGTTTATATTGAAACTTGTGTAAAGTTGAGAACTAAATTGACAAAATTGAAAAGCGTATAACCGAATTAGCATCCATACAATAGATTTATGACTTTTCAGACAATTTCTCCAATTGTCAAAGACACAATGAAGTGAGCTTCTATCTATGTAAGAACAATTTGATATATGCTATGGTTGATTTTATGAAATTAGTATATCACGTAATGTGGTAAGCTTTAATTCACAGTTGAATACGACACAATCATTCAAATGCTGATTAGGAACTTGCCTGTCACTTAGGTTTCGTTCGTTTCGCGAAAAATCAAGTATTTTTTCAGGAAAATAACACTATTTTCGGGTATTTGACTGATTTTTTTCCATCGTTCTATAAGCAAAATTGATTTCCTCCGTGTACTCTTTTAATAGTTTTCTATTATTTTTTTTTCCTTTGATAAATTTGAAATTTTAGTTTTTTAATTCTTTTTCTTTTCTTTTTCTTTTCCCTTTTCTTCAACGACCACTACAGGTGAGGCTCGAGCTCACCAAATCCGGCGATGCTCGAGTGATGCTCATCCTCGAGGAAGGTTGAGGCTCACCTCGTTGGCCTCATGCAAGGCTAAGTGTCGCCGAATATAGCAAGTTGAGGGCGGGTGAGCTTGAGGCTAAGCCTCGCCTTGCTAGATCTCGTGACGCTTCAGCATTGGACAAGGCTAGGCTCCCCTTGCTTGCATCGAGCGAGTTCGAACTTCGCTTGTGGGTAGGCAATCGTGGAGGAAAAGAAATAGATAAAAAAAAATTAAAAACATAAATAAAATTCAAAATTCAAAAATCAAAAATAAAAAGAAAAAAAAATGAAGAATTTTAAAAGGAATGTGAAGGAGTGGAGGGAGGAAAGATGAGGAAAATGTTTTCCTCTCCTTAAAAAAAATGAAATCATTTTCCCCCTTTTGAAGTGTTTTTTTTTATGGGTGGAAAATATTTTCGCAAATCGAACACGGAGAAATCCGCAAAATATTCTTGAAAGTTGTTTCCAGCGAAACGAACGGAGCTTTGGTAAGATGATTTTGTAAATCAAACTTATTCCAAATGCTTATTTGGAACCCGACTTTGAAACTTAGGTCGATGATGCCATGGCCAATGGGCGCGATGCCCCTAATCAACAAGAATAGCTCCTCACACCAATTTGTTTTGCTCTCTCACCTTGTAATACAAGCAAATGATTTTATTCAATTCCCTGATCTTCCAGAGACTGTCTGCTGCTGCCGCTCCTCGCCCTCATCTCGCGTGCTAAACTCAGACGATCTAACCATGCGCACGCCTCCTCGAGCACGTGAAAAAGATCATATAATCGTCACGTGGTATATATTTTACCTTGAATTGGTCAAAATATGCCCCGTCGGAAAAGCTGGTACATCGCAGACGAGGTGAAAGAGAGGGACTCTCTTTCACTGAGAAAAAGGAAGGGACTGAGTTTTTTTTTTTTTTTGGGGGGGGGGGGGGGGGGGGCGGTCGAAAAGGAAGAACTGAGGTTGGACAATGGGGACATTACCCTCTTCTCATGCCAATGACTCCTTTTTTAACTCATGACCATCACTCGATTCACCTACAGAGACAAAGCAATCTCTCTCTCTCCCCCCCCACCAATGTATTTTCGTTGAATTTGTATTTGTATCGGGCAGCTCCAACGGGGTTAGTGGTGGGGAGGATCTTTGCAGCATGCCGCGAGCCACAGGTGGTGGGGACATTTGCCCACCTTAGGCCTCCCCCTTCCCCCTCTTTTCCACAAAGATGGACAAGCGAGCATGGGGACCACTGGGGCTGTGTCCTGTCTGCTGCAGCACTCCCACAATGCCCACATGGCCACACCCAACTTAGCGTCTGTTACCCTCCCTGTCTCTTCTTTTGAATATCGGATCATGTCATGAGCATTTCGTTACCTCATAAGACTTTTGCAAATGACAGGAACTAAACCATGACTTAAAAAGAGATTCCAAAGATGGAATGGAGAACCGCACATAAGAACAAGAAAGATGTTGACGACAGATGGGACAAAATGGTCGCTCGTAAGACTTTTTTGCATATGACAGGAACTAAACCATGACTAAAATAAGTTTCTAAAGATGGATTTGAGAACCACACATAAGAACAAGAAAGATGTTGACGACAGACAGTACAAAATTTTAAATCCAGTACAACCTGTTTTGGCATGTGGGATGGGGATGCTCGTTGCTCAGCCAAGAACCTTATACCATAGGCAAAAGGACATTCAATCAGTGGCAGGCAGGCATAAAAGGTGCATGTGATGTGATCCATCTTTAACAAATAGAGCTAATGTGTTTCCCACTGTCTGGCAAGATCTCTGGCAGTGCCAATAATCAGAGTCTGATTCCGACCCGAGCATGTGAATTGCATCTGCGAGCATTTTCTCGCCACGTTAGTCTTTTTTTGCGTAAACCAACCACCATACAAGCCCAACAAGAATTCTCACCCACGTCAAAACAGTGCCAGTGGAAGGTAAAAAACCAAGACGCTTTCACCGCACTGAGAAATGGACATAAGATTGCTGAAATTTTCCAATGTGCATGCCATGGTCCTTAAACCATGCATGGTAGAGCACGACGGCCAAAACATAAAAAGCTTAAGCCGAATTCCACCATCACTACAATAAAAATTATGTTTACCCATCTTCAAAATAACAGCCGACCACGCTGCAATATCAACTGCATGTCTTAGGGATTGATTTTCATCACCTCCAGGCGCTGGAGTTCTTCAAGTTGGCTTCAGTGGCAGCTTTCCATAGTCTACGCGCCATTCATTGCATTATCAGCAAGGACAGCATTGCCATCTTCCATAATCTTGCCATTGACTTGTGCTCTCGGTCTCTGAACAAAGATTAAAAGGAAATGTCAATTCCAGTTAATGCACAATATGTGCAGTCGGGGGATTGGAGGTTAAGCTTTTTTTCACTTGAATTTACCCAGTCAGCAGGGTCTGCGCCATTCCCATTCAAGAGCTTGTGATTCTCTTCTTTGCTTCTAGCATCTTTATCTTTGGTGCTCACTGGTAGGAACAGTGATGAGCCACTAGTTCGGTCAGGAGTTCTGCACGAAAAAAAGAAAAATCATTAAAATATAACTACTGCACTGTTGCATTGACAAAGACTCGGATAGATGCAAAGGTTACACAGGCCAAACCTGGAAATTTCTTGTCAATGAAGAATACCACCAAATTAACAGTATACCTGCGGATTAAGCAATCCAAGCTTCAGCAAAAAAATGCATCAGTATGCTGACGAGAGATACTGACAATAAAACAGAACTTTACCATGCAACAATGATGTCAACTGTGTAATGTTTTCGCGATGCGACAATCAGAAGCTCTGTACCACAGCAATCAACCAAGCAAACTGCTTTATAAACCTGCAACAAAAGCAGATATAAATTTGACATGTAAATACAAGTTCATAGCACATTCAAACTCATTAATATGGCTTTAGAGGATACTAGACAATTACTTGTCCGACTCATAAAAACTAATCCACTCAAAAATTAGCCATGACCAAACATCTTCCACCATAAAATCCAGAGGCCATTTCCCAGTCCCAATGTTGTAGTACCCACAAAAATTGTGAATCCTCAAAATATTCCTCCAATTTTCTGCCCAGTGTGAAAGAATTCAAAGAGGCTGTGTGGCTGCTGTAAAATCAAATTCATGAGGAAGAACTAGATGTATAAGAGACTTTCTCCTTGCTCATTAGAACTCAATTAAATTCCAAGACCTGTTCATATATATCGCATCATTTTTAAAATTTTCTAGCAAACATCTCATGAACCAACTGCATCTGTACCCTTAGCAATTTTATTTGTAACAATAACACCAGTCAGAAAATTACTGGGGTCACTAAAGTAGTCACGGAAAAATTAAACGGAAGTGGTTATAGGCTTATGGCAGCTTGCAAAACAAATTCCTTCCACAATTAAGACGCCTTACCTTTTTGTGCCATATTTCTGGTACGTGAGCACAAAGACCAAGGTAAATATCATGTGAGATGAGAATATCAGATCACCACAACCATATATCACTCCCCGAGGAACTGCAAATTTAGCACACGAAAGGAGTAAGAACGTTAACAACTTAGGATCATGCCTATGAAAGCCATAGAAATGAAGCAACTCACAGTTGATTAGAAGAACTTCCGCTACACTATGCGGACGAGGCAATCTGGCAAGTTTCGATCCCTGAATAGTGTTGCACCAAGAAGTCAACAAAGTGTAGATCAACAAAGTAAATGATTCCTTGGCTCAAAATAACAAACAGATAACAGACATTTGTGAATAGCTGGAAGGAACTTCTATGAAAGATGAGAGACTCTACCTCACGGCAGTGGTAGTTTGGACCTGGAAGCTGTGTCGAATAAAATGTGATGATCCGAAGATTTTGACAAGCCTGCATTATTTGTCAAAAATAAAAATTAGGTTTAGGCCTAACAATGCAATAAGGGCTAACCACTTGATCTTTCCTATTTGAAATCCAATCACTCTTACAGTCAAAAAATGAGCATGGCTAATGTAAATGAGAATTTAAATGAAAACAGCACTTACGACAAGAAAAGCTAAGACCCTGCACCAGACAAGAACAGTGTAGATTTTTTTTTGTCTTCAGAATGAAAGGATGGAAGGTCCACTGCGAAAAAAATGGCCCACATTAGTTCATATCCACCACGAAGAAACCAAACAGAGACTAGCCTTCTTCAATCTATTTATGCACAAGAGCAATTGCAGACCATACTTCTCTCGATTGATAATCAAGATTAGCATTCTATTCACATCTCCTCGGTGATATTAGGAATCACTAGATATTACTAAAGGCGTAAAGGCAACAAACACTCAAGATTCATCTAGTGTGCATTATGGTTTTGCATCTTCCCGAGATGCAAACAAATTGCTAAGCAGTTCCAACCTTCTGATAATGGATAAAAAAATATCAAGATTACTTGAGACTTGAAAAACAAAAAGGTTACCAATACGAAAGATATGAAGACGAAAGTGAATACAGTCTCGCTGATGTAAGCTTTGTCCCTGGCCAAGCTCCTTACACACACAAAAACACACAGTAAGCAAAACATAGATACGCAAAAGCAAAGACTATATCATATAAGAGTGATTTTTAAACCAACCGGAAGTAGAAAGAATCCAACATCCTGAAGTGTGGGACCAGGCCTATGTAAATAATGTACTCCTCGAGCTGCCAGACCATGTATGTACTGCGGAAGACAAATAATAAATAAAAAATAAGTTCAGAAAAAAAATCGAACCTCATTGAAAATTTGAAAGAAAAAAATCAAAGTGACATCCATCGAGCGAGTTTTAGTCATTGAAGTTAATGGCCAACAAATTGAGAGTAAAAGAAAAGCCATGGAGTTCTTAATTTCACCTAAAACAGAGAGAATTAAATTAACCTCGTAAACAATGCTACAAAGAAATAATAGTTTGTCAATCTTCATATATTAATATGGCATTATGCAACTAAGTGGAAACATGTCCATGATAAGAACTCTGAGACCCAACCCCAATTCTAATCCAGCAAAACCAAAAGAAACACGAGTCCCAGCAACCGAATCTTCAGATACATGTAGACCAAGTCCTTTTCATTGAAGAACGCCACTAGGCAAGCAGATGACTCTCCCTTAAGTGAAAAGCATGGATTACAGGAGTTCCCTTGAAGTAACAGAAAAGCAATGTAAATAATACCAAATCCCATGCTTCTCCGCCCATTCATTACCTTTCGTAAAAGGCCAGTAGACAATTCCCCGCACATCGATGTTCAAATGCCAGCATTGGTGCCGGCATGCCGAACAGAGAGTACTAGCCAAATTTAACGAAAAGGGTGACCCCGAAAAGCATACCTTTTAAAAACCCACCCCAATATTCTTCAAACTTTGACAAATTTAACTGGGATATTCGACAATCAGATTTGGGAAAAGGAACACGACAACGCAATCTAAGTTTAAAAAACAGAGGTCTTCAACATCAGATTCGGTAAAGCAATTACGAAAGATTTAGAACCTGAAAGATGAGACCGGCAAGAATGTATCTCCAGTTCTCCGCGAGGAGGTTGATCTCTGTGTTATCTCCGCGGAAATTCTCTTCCAAAAGCTTCTCGAACCCAATGGTCAAAAGCGCAGAGACACAAAAAATCACATCAATCCAGAGTTCCAACATCCATGACCATCGCATAGCAACATGCACGAAGACATCAGGCAAAAACGTAAGAGATAAAGGGAGAGAGGGAGAGAGAGAAACCTTCGAAGCCTCGCGACCAATGTAAAGCGTCATCTTCTTCCTCTCGTTGTTGTCGTCGTGGTCGAGTAACTAACTACAAGTTCCATATTGCTCTCACAACCATGTTTCCGAGGTCAACCACATTACACATCACGCGACATCAATTTTCAAGCACTCGTCCGACACTCTGACCGCTCAACCCCGAGAAAAAAGGAGACCCGGAAAGAAGGTGACCCGATCGAACTCGGACGCGAACGCGAATGGGAGCGCGATCTGGGGCGGATCAGGATCTGGTGGCGCGGCGGAGCGGAGCGAGAGGATGACGAATTGTCCAAGGAGGAGGAGGAGGAGGAGGAGGAAACGAGAATGGCGACGACTATGGTAGAACCGAGAAACGCGTGGTTTTGATGACGAATCGAGAGCAGAGAGAGAGAGAGAGAGAAGGGGGGAGGGAGTCCGTCTGCGATTTCAATGTGCTTTCTCGCCTTTCTTTTTTGTTTGTCTGCTGAAACGCGAGTTTTACACGGAGAGACAGTTGAAGGAGGACGGGCCACAAAAGAGAGAGACTTTTATAACAGCATCATCCCCCTGCGGCAAAACAGCAACAAAAAAAAATAAAGTTGAAAATAAAGAAAATAAAAAAAGGGAAAATGGAAAATGGTGAGAAAGTTCGCCGCTCGCTAGAGACCTCCTCTTGCAAGTACTCCGTGGACACTTTTGGTGACATCCTTAAGCATCTTCGTGTTGCTTGAGTTTTTATTAATCTTTGCTTGTTGTGAGGGAAAATCCAAATAAGGGATCCAAACTCCTTCATTTTTCTAAATAAAAATCCGAAGTTTATCTTATTTTAAATAAGAATCTAAAGTGTCCTCATTATTATCAAAAAAAGTATGAAGTGCACATTATTTCAAAAAAATACTTGAAATGACTATATTAATATCAAAAAAGGACCTAAGTCTCTTTAGTTATGGGCATTTTGGTCATTACTTTTTTATTTTTTAACAAATTTTGAAAAAATAATAGAGACATAGGCACTAGCGACCCCACGGCCATCGCCGCCGCCCCACCGACATTGGAATGGCGGCCACACAAGCGGGAGGTCCTGCCTATGCATCTCGGTCTTCCCTTTTTTTTTACTTTTACTTTTTTATGTTTGTAATTAATTTAACTAATGAAAGTAAGTTAAAATTATATTTTGACAAAAATACCCTTGATTTGACGAAAAGTTTGGCCTGCTGACCGATCGACAAAGTTAGACTCTTATTTGAGACAACCATAGCCACTTCATGCTCACATTTGAAACAATCATAGCCATTTCAAGCACTTTTTTGAGATAATAATTACACTTCAAGCCCTTATTTAAAACAAAATTCACTTTAGACTTTTATTTGAAAAAATGAGAATACTTTGGGTCCTTTTTTTGAAATTTTTTCTTGTTGTGATGATGGCAATTAGAAAAGAAAATAATAGAATATGTACGTTCAATTTGTTCCGTGAAATATGTTAGAACATAAATTCATTTAGCAACACAATTTCATTTTTCCATTTTAGGGATAATTTTTTGTCCAAAAATATGTATGGAACAAAAATGAGAATTAGAAATTGTCTTTTTTTTTTATTTCTAGAATAGAAATGAGAATTCCTCCTCTCTCTCTCTCTCTCTCTCTCTCTCTCTCTCTCTCTCTCTCTCTCTCTCTCTCTCTCTCTCTCTCTCTCTCTCTCTCTCTCTCTCGGCTACCAATCACCATTCGCTAGCCACCTCTCTTACATCCCTAGAGTAGCCCATCGTTCGTCATCCGCCGATCTTTGGTCCCCATTCACTAGCCGCTAGTTTCTATATGCCCGTCGCTATCCGTCGTTCACCCAATCGTAGAAATTTTATGTCGTTATTAAACGAATTCCTATTTCAGAAATATGAATTTTGTACCGTTATCAAACGCTTGTCTCTGCTCAAAAACTCATCCGGGAATAAAAATAAAGCCGAAAAGAGAATGGTTGTCATTTGCACCCTAAGTTTAATTTTTCCGAGGCCAAAAGTAAAATTTTGCCTTTTTTCATGGATTTTAAATCATTATCTAGATGACAAAAAAGTTACATGTGAATTTACATATATTATGAATCGAGGAAGTCGGCATGCTTCTTCACAAAGTTAAATTAAACGAAAAGTTTATGAAAACACAACCTTAGTCAAGCATCTTTCACTGAGTTTTCGCAAAAAAAAAAAAAGGAAAAAAGGAAAAACTCTATTTTGGTTGTAATAAACAACGACCGGATGCGCACTTGGTACTCGTTTGTGGTTCATTAGTTAAACACCGTTTTCTTGAATGATGTTTCCATTTCGATTTTCAAAACGCGTTTGCTTGCATTATTAATTTTTGATAATCTTACTCGTTAATAATGGCCTACGAGCGATAGGGATTTTGTTGAGGATTAGTCAAGTGCCCTGAAGCCTCGAAAAGCTCGTGCACCGTTAGGATCTCGTGGAAATTATATGGGGATACCAAGAGGCCCGATGTTAAATGGACGACAAAAATGCGACATATTTCTATGGTTATTTAAATTGTTGGTTATTTAAATGGCCTATGGAATTAAGTAACTACGGACATTTGTCACGTCATTTTCGCGTAGTGTATGAAACTTCGCATCTCCAACATACTCATTTTTGTTAACAAGTATCTCAGCAAGCAATAAGCGAGGAAGCTTCGTCGTTTCCAATGCACGGGATTGTCATCGTGTTACGGGCAACCAATGCTTTGAAATTATTTA
The DNA here is from genome assembly GCA_019149425.1 of Psidium friedrichsthalianum. NCBI lineage: Eukaryota > Viridiplantae > Streptophyta > Magnoliopsida > Myrtales > Myrtaceae > Psidium > Psidium friedrichsthalianum. The sequence continues at coordinate 43,233 of JAGVVM010000638.1, read as the reverse complement.
TTTAATCTAATCAAGAATATTTAACCAGCGTCACAACTCATTAACACTACTACCCTTATAAGTTAAAATCATCAGAAAAATTACATTAGCACTTCATGGTATTGCTTTTTGCTTAACTTCCACAACAGTAATCGTACGTGAGACAAGAAGAGTTAACCGATTTCTAAGGTTCTGTGAATTTCCACATAATTGGGTCTCTATGTTAGTTTATAAAAAAAAAAAAAAAAAGAATAAGCTATGATCGAGAGATAGTAAAATTTTGTTAGCCACTTCTTTACCAGTTTTTGTCGAATAATTGCTCGGTATTAGTGCTACGAAAGTATGAACATTTCTATTTTACCAAGTTTTAATTAGTGCATTTGAGAAACTTGTAACAAGACAATTATGACAAAAAACATGGTCGTGTAGATCACAATGTATAGGTTTCTTCTTCGTCCCCTTCCCTTTTTCTTTTTTTTTTTTTTTTTAGGATTTGCGGAACGAGGGGAAAGCATATATTCCCTAGGTCGAAAGTACGACAATTTGTCGGGGCATTGAATGTGTTAACTGGAGGACGACCACACATCTATTATACTTTTATTTTTTATTATCTACTTTTGTTTTCTCGAGACCTAGCAATATCGGAGCAGACAGCGCCGACCGGACACGTGTCAACGGGCAACGGGAATCACGTCGAACGAAATTCATCCTCCCGATCAATCGCCTCTGATTCAAAGCCCGTCTCCTTCGGCGAGCTACGAAGTTGGGTTTATCGAATCGCAGCCATCTCATTTAAGGATAATGCCTTCTCCGAAAATTGATTTATTTTTCTCGTCTATTTCACTGAAAAAAATGATAAAGTTCGAACGTGGATATAAGGAAAAAACAAAGATATACTTTGGCGGTGTAAATATCGATTTTACACTAGTCGACTTACTCTCCATCTTGAAATTTTCGAAAAGAAGCGATGAAAAAAGCGAGAAGAAATCGGGCAAGGGCATCGATGATGATGCAGCGATTATGAATGGATATAGTTTTCACGCTCAATTTTGCCCCGTGACACAATTAATGAATAATAAAGTGATAACAACAACGATAATGATAAAAAAATAAGCTGAATTATTGTACTTATAAATCCACAAACATTTTTATTGAGCAACTTTTTAGAACTTACGAGAATCTCTTCTTCTTTTTTCCGTCAAAGGAAATAATTCCCGAGCTTTTTCAAGTTAGTTTCAGGCAAAGTTCTTACTACCTCGTCATGGAGAAATCAAATTGGACAAAGCCAGAAAATAATAAATAATTAAAACATCACTTCACCTGGTTTTAGATTATGTTAAATACCGCATTGTAGTTCTCAAAAATCTCGGAGTAGACGATATTGAAAAAATCAATTAGCGCGCAAACGATTGAATGAAAATTATTACAAATTAAAATGTTATAATATTATATCTTGGTATCAATTCAATTCAAAATATTTTAATTAAAATCAATTAAATCTTAATTCAATGCTTTTTGCATTGGATCAATTGAGTGCACTTCTATTAAACTCTGGCTAAGAAAACTTTTGATATGTAAGCCGACTGTTCTATGTAGCACGATGAGCAATCAAACCACATTTTGAATTTAAATAATTTGGGTCTTTTTTCTTTTCTTTTTCTTCCTTTTAATTAGTGCTTACTTATTCTTTCCCCTGAGGGCCGAGAAACCCTCATCGGCTCTCAACAAAGAATAAAAAGAATAAAAAATCTAAAAACTCAGTGAATGGTCGCGTCAGGTCGAACAATAAACGTTTGACTTAGGAATTGTCCCGATCACACACAATTGGCTAATGGATTGGATTTATATAGATGCCAACAAATTAGACATGAATTCATTAATTAAAAGGATTAAAAATGAATAGGTCCCGACAAACAATAGGTTTGTAAAGTTTTATGGGAAAATTTCAAAAATGGCCTCGAGTGCTCTCATTTTCTTCAATTTAGGGCATGAAGTGGACTATTTTAAAGAATAGCTCGAAGTGGCATATACTGTTATACAAATAAGGGGGCCTAAGCTATCGACCGGGGCTGACCAGCCAAATTTTTCAGGCAATCAAGTGTATTTCTTTTCAAACAACCTATTTTCATTAGTTAAATTATATCAAAATTTTAAAAAAAACTAAAACTAAAAAAAAGACAAAAAAGAAAACCAAGGAGGAGGGAGTGCCCTTCGCCTATGGCCCTCCTCCCTCTCGCCTATGGTCGTCAGCCCTACACTAGAAGGGTGGCGGCCACTGCCGTCGAGGTCGGCGGTGCCTCGGCGAGGGCCGATGACCTCGCCGACCAGTGGCAGGGCCTAGTGGCCCTCGCCAAAGCCAAGAGAGGGCCGCCCACCTTAGCCCACTTTTCGAGGTGCGCTGCCAGGGTCCTAAGGGTCGCGTCGCCGACGACCCTCCCTGATCCGGGTAAGGGTCACCACCCATAGGTGATCCTTGGTGATGCGCCCCCAAAATTGGGCGAGGGCTGGTAACTGTTGCCCAGATCTGGGGAGAGGGTTACGGCCTCTCCTAGCTATAGCGAGGGCCACCAGGCCCTCGCCACTGGTCGGTGGGGTCACTGGCCCTTGCCGAGGTGCCGGTGACCTCGACGATAATGGCCACAGCCCCTCCAACGTGGGGGCGGCGGCCACAAGCAAGCGGGAGGGCTGCGCTTGGGTTTTCTTTTTTTCTTTCTTATTTTAGTTTTTTTATTTTTGATTTATTTAACTAATGAAATTAGGTTTAAAATACATTTTGACAGAAAAATACCTCTAATCGATCAAAAATTTGGCCAGTCAGCGAGCTCCAGGCCCTTATTTGAAATAAGTATAGACAACTCAGGCCCTTTTTGAAACAAAGTCCACTTCATGCCCTTAATTGAAAAAAATAATAGTACTGGGGCCCTTTTTCGAAAGTCTTTCATTTTTTTTTTCTTTTCTCGATATTTTATGTATGATTTCCATATGATTCCCTCCCCCAAAAAAGAAAAAAAGAGAGAAAAAGAGGTCGGTTATAGGATCGAGGTTCCGGCGCATGCGGTGCATGGACCATCCAACTTGGGCGGTTCAAGAAATTCGAATAAAAAATGTAACTACGAAATGACGATAATACCCTCGACATTCCCGCGCGCTCGAAGGGGCGATGAAAAGGTGACTTCTGGGGGGGGGGTGGGGAGAGGAGAGGACCGAGTCACGGGCCGACGCGGCTCGGAAAACGAGACTAACTGACTGACTCCCTCGTCTGACTTTCGATTTTTTGAAAAAAAGTTTTTCCTTTTTCAAAAAAAATTCAAATGAAATCCAGGGAAAAAAACAAAAAAAAACGATTTGCGGAGTGGGCTCCACCATCTCGTGAGGGAAAAATCTTTTTCCAGATTGATTCGTACTGTCGTCAAGGGAATCTTCTTCCGACTAATAACAACCCTGTTATTAGGATTTTCTGGTATTAAGTAATAAACAATTGATTTATCCGAAATTAATTGATCGAGGTACGAAGAAAGAGAGGGAACAAAAATTACTTAATCAAGCTCCGTTTATTTCCGAAAAAAAATAATTTACAACACATTTTTCAAGAAATGTCGCTTATAATACTTATAAAAATGAATAAAAATATATTTTTATCGTCCACAAAATATCTAGACATATGTTACTGTCAATAATGAAAAATAAATTGAATAGTTATTTCAAACAATATAAGTATAATTTTCATGTAAATATTTTTTTAAGTTATTTAACAAATGGAGTCTTAACCTCAAAAAATAATTGGTGCGTTATCTATTTAAGTTCGGGGCAAACAACCCGCTCTCGATATTCTTAAGTTTTGAATTTTAGTGGGGTTTCATCTTCGTTGTCAAATGATGATCCTAAATCATTGTGCCTATGAGTGTTGTCGTTGCTTTGGATAATAAGAGAGAAAACGTGCAAGCGCCTTCTTTTATTTGTCCATGCTTTTATTTGAATAATGATTTGCGGGCTATGAAAATAGCGATGCAATGAAATAATATGATAAATTTGACGTGTATGCAAAATGGGAGAGTTACATCAAAAACATCTTTAAGGCACCAATTGATAAGTCTCTTGCTCATATGATGGAAATTTCGATCGATTCAGTTACTCTCAAAAAACGTGTGCTGTTTTTGTTTCAAAAATATTCAGAATGTCCGCACATGTGTTCTAAACACGAAATATCGCAAAAGGGTCGAGACAGTAAAGACAGCCAATTGATAGGAGGATTTTTTGTTTCCTCGGTGGGCCTTAGCGATCCAATCGGCGGCTGATGAGTCTCCCGGAACAATGGACAAGTCACTTGGGCTAGCGACGTCTAAAAAAAGGGAACTAGTATGGCTAGGAGGTAGTGAAGCATCATCGAAGTGAGGCAGACGTGTCAAATGTACTTGAACAACTAGAAAAGGGAAAGAGACTCGACGTAAATTTTGGATGTCCTTTAGGTCATATTCGTGTATCTACGACAGCTACTCAGTGGATGGTCACCGGCAAAATACACTTTGCACGATAGTTTTAGAACTTCTATCGTTTCTATTTCTGCTTTAGAAGCTGATTATGCAAAGGGCCGAGGAAATCATTTTCCATTGCGAAAGAGCACATCTCATGCCCTAACTTGTCATTCCGAGACAGATTTCGCACGGGGGCATCATCTTGCGATGATCCAGTTCACCTAAGCACACCCCTTTTTCTCTGCTGGATTGGCTCCTGAAAATTCACGTGCTTTCCATCGATTTCGTATCCACACCTTATTTCCTCACCAACTGCCGATGAGGAGAGGACACGTTCAATCTCCCATTCGATTTTCATATGATTTGGTTGTGTTTTCAACTTACTAATCTCCTCGAATTTAATAATTCTAGGCGAGGAGTAAAGAAGGCGTGGCCAATTTGTCAACTGGGTCATGAAGAATTGGGTTGTTTGATCGGGGTGCCCTTCTAGGACGATGACGCCATTTGTCAATTGGCCATCGGCCCTTGGGCATTCTCGTCTTTTGTACCTTTTCTATATGGGAAAATGACACGATTAGCCTATAATCTCTGACTAGAATGCAATGTCATACATGAATTTTTTATTTTGTTCAATACAGTCCTTGAATTATTAGTAATGTTCAATCTAATCCCCAAGCTATATAAAAAATGTTCGATGCCGCCTTTCCATTCATTTGAGTTAATGAAATTTGCTGATGTAACTTTCAATCCGTTAAGTTTGGACGATGGATAAAACAATAAAATTACACGTGGATTATCTAAGTGGGATGTTCATCTCAAATTAGTATATAATAATCTAAGTCATCAAACAATAATGGACAATGCCCTACTTATCTTTTTCTTTTATTTTATGTTCTCTCAAAATAGATGGATTTTCGACCCCCCCAAAAAAAGAAGAAGTAGATGGATAGAAAGATGTACATGTTGATTCATCATTCCAAAAAATCCAACTCAGTATAGATAATCCATGTCATCACAGGTAAACAAGTGAAAAACTGTATCAACCAATTACAATAGTTTAGGAACCGCATTAGATAAATTGAAAGTCTAGAGATAACGTTGTACATGAGACCAAAAATTGCAGAACTATGGTATCATCACCATTCTCTATCTCGGGTTCAATTACCCTTTATTGTTAACTCTTGCATGACCCGCGTATCGAGTCTCGCCATATTTTGCAAATCAAACAGAGTAAGGGGAGAGGGGGGGGGGGGGTGTTCCATTCATGTATCAAGTGACGATTTCTTGTAGATGGATATGTAGTGATGCTTAGGTTTCTTTTTATAATAATATATACCCGTTGGTGCTATTCACGTTTCACGTTGTTTCTAATGCAATTTGTATCCATCGCTTACACCAAAAAGGAGCGAGATAAGATATCTAATCTTCATCGATCAAGTGAGTTTTCCACTCTGATTTCACCTAAAAGTCAAGAGAGGTTGTGACTTATTGACCCAGAGAGAGAGAGAGAGAGAGGGAGAGAACTCGCACCGCACCAGACGACTGGTCCGTACCTTCACCATGTTTGTCCTGCAAGCCAAGCATCGAGACAACTATGCCCGAGTACCACTATACCTTAGACAACGAAATACTTTCTACCATCACCCAAAAAATAAATTAAAAACAAAAAGCGGGAAGAGGAAATTTTTTTTTAAAAAAAATCATAATTGTAATAATAATAATGAGAAACTAAAAGCGAGGGGCAATTATGGCAATCGACACGAGAGGCCTAGATTTTTAGGACAGTGATTGTGCTAGTGGGTAAGGACTTGAGCAAGTTTTCAAACTATTCATCTCAACTCTAAAATGTAAATTATCGGGTACTTTTAGGATGAAGGGAAGAAAAATATTTCTTCTCAACTTGAGAGGTGATGGTGGGAAAGGAACACTCCGTATTATTTTCGGATGGATACCACCGAGCATGCTCGTATAATGGCGACTTGCGCCTGGGGTGAATCATCGGAGTTTCAATTACTATGTTGTTGGCCTGAACTTCGCACAATACTTGTTAACTAGCTTATTGGTAACGTACCACAGTTAACGGACACTGTGCGAAAGGGCACTTACGTCAATCGACATGAGGGGTCCAGATTTTAGGTTTGGGACTGTGATTGAGTAACTAGTGGGTTGAGAAAAAGAAAATTGCATTGGATGGTGACGTGGAGAACATGATGGGATATGGCCCAAATGGAGGGAGAGGGAGCATCCCCGATTGGACTTTTCTTCCTAATTTTCGCTTTTAAAATTTTTAAAAAAATAATGAATAAATGAATGGATGGTGGAGTCAATGGTCAAAGTCGCTTTGCCGACGAGGCGATAGAGATTTGGTCAAGCGCCGCTGGGGGGCCACCGCCAGTTTCCGATATCGTCGGGGAGCCCACGTTCGTCCGCCGCTTCTGCAGCCAACGAGACGGTCCTCTCCTCGTTACTTTCCTCTTCTTTTGATCTTGTTGTCAATGGAGGGCGAAAAAACCAATACGTTAATTCAATAAACCGTAATTAATTTCTAATTTATAAAAAAGAAAAAGAAAATAAAAGAAGGTTTTAAAAATCACATGATGTGCGTGGGGGTGCTTTGTTTTGAATTTTGAACCTTCAAAAGAATCGCATGAGGAGAAAGATGTCACCTCACACGTTTTGAATTGGTCATGACGATTTATTTATTTATTTATTTATTTATTCATAATCGGCAAATGATAAAGTTAGTTGTTACTAGCAAAGTTTGATGAAAAACAAAAGCCATGGATGTCGATAACATCGATGTGTAGCTGATGAGTAGCTATATTTCCGAGCTCTTTTCAGTTAAGTATTGCTAGATGTCAGTTATTTGCGACTAAATCATTGATATCGACGTGCAACTCATGAGACCAATATGAGACCAAACACAGTTATTTAGAGATGAAGTCATCCATACACAGATCGACGAGTAATCGATGAGTAGTGACATTTTCAGGCTCTGAATATTGCTAGTTAATATGAGACTGGGAAATTATTTATTCATTTGAATTGGGTAAAATGATTGGGATTGGTGAGGATCCTACCTAACTGTCATCGGTGTCTGGGTTGGGCCTTCAAGTGTTTTTGACCCGTAAATTCTATTTCGGGAGTAGGTTTGGGCATTACTTTCGACTCGCCTAATGGTTACCTCTAGTGATAACGACTGATTTTACTCGTGTATAGAATCGTTCTGCTGCACACGCGACATCCGCATTCTTCATTCTATTTGGAACCGGTAGCTTTTTCGATCCACGAGAAAAGTGGCGGGACGAATTCCGAAAGGTTTCGAATATTTAATATTCTGAACCTATGTAATCTCGAACATTACTCAAATCCCAACTAAAATTCTTACACGGACATATTTATTACACCATACAGCCAAACATCGAGATTCCGACACTTGAAAAAGATAAAAGATATAATTCCATTTCGAACACAACTTACACCAAATGCGTGAAGGAGACGTCAATATCATTGCCGATTGGCACAGCGAATTTCCGGGGGGGTACCAGATGAGGATGGATGGATGAAAAATGCCGAAGGCGCCCCCCCTCGAACGTGACGATGACGTGTCGTTCCACGTTCAAAGCCGTACGGAACGGCACATCTCTGCGAAGCTTCTGTCGGCCCTCACGTCGTTTTCAAGTCGCCTAGCTCGTCGTTTTTGGGAGAGCCCCCTGCGTTTCGCATGTTGCTTTCGGCACCCTCGCTTACGTTTTCCCGGTCCTCAATTCCATTAATTAGATCGACGAGTTTTAAATTTCTTTGTCAGTTTCGTGTTAATTGCTCACGTCAATTGATGCCAATTGTCGAAGATTTGGGAGTTACGGACAGGTACGTGGGTCCATGTGAATTCAATTGCAGGACTTCCTCGAGCAATGAATCGGTCAAAGGAGTATCCCGTTGGGAAAATTCGGTTAGCTTTGTTTAAAATTAGGATAATAACACAATTGATCCATAAACTTTGATTCAATACGCAATGTGATTCTCCATTTTAATTTTTTTTAATGTAATCCTTAAACTTTAGCTCAATATAATGTGATGTGTAATGTGGTCCATAAACTTTTAATTTGTTCGTTTAAACTATGAGTGCATATTCAATTTACTCTTGGACTATATGAGAATTTTTAATGTCCTCCTTTCATTAATTCAAGATTAAAGACAATATTGAACATTTTCGCATAATCTAGGGACTACTGAATGAAGCGTGTGCAAAAAATTCATAAGACCACATCGGACTAAAGCTCAATGACCACATTGAATAGATTAACAGCTCGAGGACCACATTGCATATTGGATCAAAGCTCAATGACCATTCATGTCATTTTCCTAAAAAAATCCTACATCGACGTTATTGAATATTTTCTTAAACTAATTTTCATCACCCATAAAGACCTCAACTGAGATCCCACGACACATTTGCTCCCAAAATAATTTTGGTCTCTCGAAAATTCTCTCGAGCAGAATGTACCCTCCTTCGGATACTAATTTACGATTCTTTGGGAGAGGAAAATTAGTTTGAAGTGAACGTCATCACGAGGTATCGATTAGGGATTTTTAACGGCATTAATTTGGAAGTCTATTCGGTTTTTCTCATCGAGGGTTGGGAACGGCTCATCGATTTGATATTATTACGGTCTAATAATCCTTAGATGAGAAAAGCAGCGTATTTAAAGTTACAAATGTTCTATTTACTTGATCACTAATGTTACGAAAATACCAGTTAAAAAAAATCCCTACAATGATTAATCAGTGTTCCATGGATCGCATTCATTGCGGAAGCGAAACTTCACGTGAAATCGCATATGATTCTACTATGAATTGACCAATGCACGGTCTTTGATGGGATTAAGCAAGATGAGTGTAGGACAAAACCTAGAAATCGGTCACCGATCCAATTTGAATACCTCTAAAAAAATATTGATTCGGAGTCGAACACGCAAAAGCTCAAAAAATAAAAAAAAGAAAGGAAATTAGGAATCTCATGATTCTAGAATGCGTGGTTGACTTGGGCTTTGCTTTTCTTATGAGGGAAGGATTCAATTTGGGTTGAGCTGAAGCAAGCAACTTGGTGAAGAAGCCCAAGTAATGTTTTTTAGGCCAGCAATGACTCTGAATGGCAAACGTCCCAATTTTCTATTTTTTTTAAGAAATTCCGACAGCCTTTCAAAGATATCATCGTCAGAGAAAAGAAGCGAGAGAGAGCTCTGCTAGGGCTTGCGTGAAGCCATAGCCGAGACCTTGGGAGCTTCGTTAGAGCAAACGAGCACGAATCGAGTTTCGAGAGGTCATCGGCCAGCTTGTGAGATCACTGCGAACCTCCGGAACGCCTTCAGGCGCCATTTTATTGCTGGAAAAGGTGAGCGCCATTTTGGGAGATTCGGAGGTCCGTCGTGGTCTCCGGTGATTGCGAAATAAGAGGCCCAAAAGACTAGAGAAATTAAAAGATAAGAGAGCTTATTGGGCCATCAAAGGCCCAACTCAGCCCATCGGCCCATCTGGTGAAATCAAAAGATAAAATGAGCTCCTCTTCTGCTCTGTGCAGCTGAAAGAGAAACCATTCGGGTTGCCCGATAGTGATAATTAGAGCTTTATGGATTGCAGTTTGAGCTTCCCGTTTGAGAGATCAATAATTTGAAACTTTTCGAAACTACTATAACAGTAACTATAACCTCCAGTGTCCATGTCGAATTTCCGTCGAGTGCCAGCCAGATTTTGATTCTGGAGGATTTCTGGGTCTTATAGTACGAAGAGCATTTTTTTTTTTATAATGCTATGAGCTCACTTGGAACGGAGTTCAGTCAAAAGAAATGGGAAGCGCCACAGTTTGCCGTGCAAGATGAGCTTGCTGCGCTGTTCGCTGCAACAGGTTTATGGTGATTCTCGAGTTAGGATCCATTGGTTTGGCCATTGGAATAAAAAATTGAAAATATTTAGTTGAAATATTTATGCTGTCAATTAGGAAGAAAGATACATAACTCTTGGTCTGCATGGTTCTGTAGGTTCCTCTCTAGTTCTAGGATTTCTATTGAAAGTGAGTATGAAAAATGAGACTAAGAAAAACATAAGTGATCAGCAATCAGCACCAAGACCGTCAAAACTTTTAAGGTTCAGTCTGTTTGTTCAGCTGCTGCTGCTGCTATAAGCGAGAGAGTAGGTCTTACCTTCACTCAAGGACAAAATGTAGGATACACTAATTGATGTTTTGTACAAGGCTGGTTCTATACGGTGCTACGACTTGCATAGGAATGCAATGGCAAAAACAAATTCGTTGCCCAATGTTTGCATCGAAAAGGATCTTTCCGAACGTCATTTCATGTCTCCGACGACAAGTGTCCGCAACATCGATCTACGCCAAGGTTTTTCGAGGCGCATTACCTGTTTTGCCGTCCTGTTGCCGGGAATGTAAATATCCATCTCTGCAGAAAGTTCAAACTCAAACTCTCCCAACAGGGGACATGGGTGGGAATGGAGCATATCTAGCTCGGCCTTGTTTTATCATTGAGGGGGCTTTCATAGGGTCGTTCCTATTGAAAGCCAGTTCTCCCACAGTGCTTATTTCAGGCGAGCAGTCACCTTCAGATGGATCGGAAGAAGTTTGACAGCTAAGGACTGCAACGGATATGGAAAATGCTTGTAACAATGAGATCGACGAGCCAAACTCGATGGAGTAGATCCCCTTCCTAAACGGCACTAATCTGAAAATGGGGCTTTTCAGTTGAGCTTCTCCCTGCATAATGAAACCAAACAGGCAACATCATGAATGATAAAGCCACACAAGATGCGTAAGAGAAAGACGTCAACCAGAACAAACAACTACCTGGACAAAAAGTTCGAGGCGATCTGAGATTGAGCAGGCCTTTGAGTTCAGAGTATTAGAGAAAGTGTTCTGATTAGAGAGCACACGCAATTTGCAACCAATGTCCCAGCCACCGCAATCACATGATCCACCAGATTTCCATCTGTAAATCAGTGGTGAAGGTCCCCCCTTGTTAGGCAAGGCATGAACACCCCCTGGAAGTATTATCGTGACACAGCTAGGTTTATGGTTCGAATTAGCGAACTTGCAATGGCGGTTATGCTCTAGCAAAGAATCTTCAGGGTTCCAGTTACTCGAATTTTTACAGCAATCAGCTTGTTCTCCTTCGCATCTAATATTATCAGCTCCTATCTTGAAGACGATGGCAGCGAGTTCCCTGATAGGAAGAAAGTCTGGCAACTCTGCATCTGCCTGTCCTGCACCAGACAAGACAAACTCTCTCGTAATAGTGTGCTCACCGAAACTTTCTGCTGCCAAGTGAGAAAATGTTTTGTCCGATACCTGCATCTGACCAACAACACTGTACTCAAAATCACCTCTTTTAACTTTGCTCCCTTGACCCATCCACCCACCTCTCTTCTTGATTTCATTAACAGAGTAAAAGGTGTAGCTCCGACCAGCACCATTCTTTCCAGAAGGGGTGAATCTTTCATTGTGGCTGTAAGAATGTTGCTATTGTTGTCAACCACAAACTTGAACAAAGGTAGCCCATTCTTCATAGTGAGCCGCAATAGAGCTTGAACTTTCGATCCGTCGTGCCTTTCAACAACTAGTAGTTCATTGGCAGTTACTGGCCTGGGGCTCATTGAGTGCAACTTCCCTTTGAATGGCGTGATATTGTCAGCTGAACTATGAGAATTCGCTGACATGGACTTCAGCAGCGGGTCCAACAATCTTCTTAAAGGGCTGGACCTACCTCTTGTTGGAACATTCGCTCTGTCATGGCTTGAGATGTCAAGACAAGGAGCATCTCCAGTTCCCACTGGACCAGACTTGGCACTGACATATGAGGAGCTCAACTGTGGAACAGAAGTATTTTCTTTGAAACTGAAACTCCGCCTCATCCGACTTAAACTAAAGCTGAATCGGTGGTTGGGAGATGAATTGCTGCCTCTACTTGATTCCATTTCAGCTGCTTCTAGCTCCAGTATTTTCAAGTTAGCAGCTAGATTTTGATTCAACAACGAACTGCTTGACCAGTGCTTCTGACCACATTTGACTTCGGAGGGAATATCAGGGAGTTTCTTTAAACTAGGAAAATGGGGAGATGAATCAGGAGACAGCATCACAGGTCGGTGAAGGATTTCACGAGGAGTCATGTCATGAGATGGCAGAGGACAGGAGTATGGAATTTCAGGACATAGTTCAGTGGAATGGTCCTCGGAGAGTAAGGAACCAGAGAAACTACTCTGATTTACTCGACACGAACTCCGAGCTGGGACCCTTATCATATCGTTTTTGCTGTGACATTTCTGCAAGATTGCTCTTGGAAAATCTTTTGGGCAAGAGAAGAACTATGTTTCTCTGCTTCCCAGAAGAGAACTTATAATCCAAATCTATATCTGAATCCTGAGGGCCATCCACTTTTTCATTGATTTCATCTTTTTTTGCAATCAAAGGGATCTCAAGTTCCCTGATTCTGAAGATGATGAAGCACCTATGTTTGAATTGCTTTTTTGCTCTCCATAATTTTCCTTAGAAACCAGTTGAGGAATTTCCACAACTTTCTTCACTGCATGAGCATCAAAACCTCTGAAATTGTCCTCTGAACTTAGAAATTTCTGGCGATTTTTCAAGTTCAATGGATTATTGGTACCGAAGCAGTCCTTTTACCTTCTTCAGTCTTGCCAGTTTTACGCTTAATATTAGAATGGTTTCCTCAGAAGATTCATATGTGGAAGCTAGTTTCTTCTTCATCTTCTTATCTAAAGTGAAATTGGAAATATTTTCGGCATCTTGAGTGCGCATGACTTTGCGGTTAGCAGGTCTTGGACATTGAGAAAGGCCATCTTTACCAGAAGAACAGGGACAAAACTAGCGGAAGCCTGTAGCTTGCTTTTCTGAGTAAGTATCTCAGTGTGAGCATTAGTTGATAAGCTAAATGACCCTTTAAGTATATTCAAAGACTTGTTGCTGCCGCTCAGAGATGAACTGAACCTACCTTTTCTAAAATCACAGTTTTGGCTTGGCTTCCATTTCTCAAGACGTGCCCAATCAAGAACTCCAACATTCAGAGCTTTACCTTGAAGGTTTTCTCCCTTTTCCATGCCCTGGAGATAGCCAGGCAAGTTTTTCATGTGCTTGACGAGCTCATCATCCTTGGTGACCTTTCCATTAAGAACCGCTTCTGTTGATTTCCCAAAGTGTTCTGGCAGATTGCTCGGGCTTCTAAATTTTCTTCTGGTTCACGATGCTGACGCATGCTTTTCAGACATTGATGATTTTCAACCTTCAACTTTTCTGGGAATTTTATAGTTTCAGACCACGAGGAGACAAGATCCTCTCCTTCCCCTTCTTGGAGATTTGCTGAAACTTTGGGTAATTTTTCACCTCAACGTTTGTTCCCATATCTCATTCAGATACTAGGTGTTAGTTTCCAGATCAAACATCAGATGACATGACTGACATCAGAGATTCTCAGAATTCACATCCGGGCTTTTGCTCTCAGTTCACGGCGACAAATTGCTCTTCTATGACAATCTGAATGTAATACCATACCCAAGGGTAAAAGAAAGCCCTGCCAACAGGGAGGACAACATGTGAAACTAAGTAAAAGGCCGAAGTGAATAAATGCAAGAAGGCAGTCCTTTCCGTCATCTGCCGCAAAATGATGACATGACAAATGCATCGGACCAGCATAGTTCAGGGGAGACAAGGAGAGATAAATCTGATTAATGAGTTAGTATTTTAGCATGCACAATTATATGCCTGAAGCATTCTAATGGACAAAAAGCACTTGCAGGCACCTGGCTAAAAACAAAGAAAGAAAACAATGGCGCCCAAGGGCATAAACACCGGTGTCGTCACACGAACCTAATAGCACAAACTTGCTGGTTTTCACAATGTTAATGGGTTAGGTGACTATAGCACCTTTGCATAATGGATTGCCTTCATCATGAATTAAGGACTGGCAGTGGCAGTCAAATTTAGACCCGAAGACGTGGTCTATGTTCTAAATTGGCCTTCTATCATCGAAATCATCCCAGTTATTCACTGGCATTACATCTAAATGTTCAATAAACTCAGAGTTAATGCCATGGACTCCGGATCTAGTAACCAAAACTAGAACCCAAAAGTTTCAAGCGCGCAAATAGGCAGATTCCTGTGAGCACCTAAGGAAAGTGAGTTCATTCTCGAAATGGATTATAGCCCAGGAAAAAACAGAACCTCTAAAACCAACCCAACTAGCAGAAGACCAGCCAAGAAAGGTGCGACAATCGCACCAATCAACCAGCATAAGAACTCCATTGTCAAAACAGGCTCGAAACTTCCCACTCTCCACAAGGCTCTCAGCTATCGAAACGAACAGAACGGGAAGATACGGTGGATAACCAGAATGCTCGGGGTGAAATAGCCAAACGCACGCAGAGCCACCGCAAAAAAGCACACGGCCAGCCACTCTAGGAGGGAGATCGGAGAACGTACCGGAGACCAAGGGCGGCGTGGAGCAAATCGGAAACCGCCCGATGCCCACCAGTCCAAATCCCCCCAAGAGAGGAGGAGGGCAAGCGGAGCGGCGAGGCAATGTGGTGATTACAGAGGAAAGAGAAGGAGCTGAGGGTCGCGCCAAAAATGGAGGCAAAATCGATGCGACGGATCAGCAAGCACGTCAACTTGTACACACACTGTGCGTGCGGCTAGCTAGGCCCTGAATTTCTTCGGAGCAGGGAAAAAGTTCGAGACAACTTGCAGAGAAAACTCTCTCTCTCTCTCCCCTCTGTCTGACTTTCAGTGACTGAAGTCTGAGATGGAGGGAGAGGGAAGAATATTGCGGGAGAGAGAGAAGACAGGAGCGAGAGTGCGCGTTTCGGATCGGACGGTGGAGAGCGAGTGTAGGGAAATCGGAGGGATGGCTGGATGCGTCCCACGTGGCGATTGCTCTTTCCGAATCCCGATGCCCTCGTGGCCGGGGGCCCACGCTTGGTCCCCGGTCGTTGGCGATTTGGATTTTTCTCGAGTGATTACTGTTTACTGTTAACGTAAGCATTCATATTAATCCGACATTAAGAATTTGTCCTTATTTTTTCCTATATCTAGTTATATGGGAGAACCAGAGCTCTCTAAACGAATTCCATCTTTTTGTCTGAAAGTTTTAGTAAAAAAAAACACAAAGATCGCATTTCCTTTTTGGGAGGGAGGTTAAAACAGAGAGCTTTATTTCATTCGAACGAAAAGGAATTACGATAACTAGCATTCTTAGAATCGCAACATAAAATATTCCCATAAGGGCTAAGGATTCAACATATAGGCAATCACACGTTCTTGAAGGAATTCCTTTTAGGCCCATGAAATCAATCGTGCATTGTTGGATGGACTTGTTGTTTCTAGATGTCTAAATAAGATAATAGATTTCGACAAAAAAACAAAATAAAGTTATTAGAAAATCGCCCCTATTCGGATTTCGATTTCGTTCAATAAAAATGATTGGGATATTACATAAAAGACTTTGATATGATCGTCATTGGAGTGGTTCTGGATTCCGATTTCTTTGATTTGGGATATTATTTAAAAGATTTTCATATGACGGTCGTTGAGTGGCTTTGTCTTCTTAAATAAATTTTTGGAAAAATGAAAAAAGCTTTACTTTTTCTGCTGTGTACGCTGTTTTTTCCGCTTTGATTTTGGACATTTTTGCTTTCTGACAGAGAAAGAACCACTGAAGCAAATAAATAATCACCTAACAAGTGTGCATTGTTTTTCTGTTTAATTTGGACATTTTGCTTTCTGGTTGGGGGATTATGAAAGCAAATAAATGAATTACACCTAACGCTATGTAAAGTCGTCATGAAATTTTTTCTATATATTCTCTAGCGTTGAAGAGGGTGGGTGTGTGCATATATATATATATATTATATATATTGGTGAAAAGTTATTTCTGTTATTTTTTGAAGACCACCGAATGCACTTTAGGTAGAGTCAACAAAAGAGGGAAATATAGGAAATATTTGGTCAAAATAGTTGAGCATGTGAAGATCATGATTTTAGGATAGTCCTTACTGAAATACTGTCGTGTTCATTAGCTTTTGCTCAAGTGAATATTGGTTTATAACCTCTCGCGCAATGTGCCTCGTTACATAATAATAGCTGCATGCTGCGGAATTTTAGTTTCGAATAAAAAAAAATCTAAAATGTGGGTGAACAAAATTGATGCTAGTTGTGACTATCTTAAATAACATCTATAGGCCAAACGCTAGCGCCACGTGAAATAGCTGGCATTTAGCCTTTGAAATTCTTGCCTATGGATGACTATGACGACTACTTTATTTATTCAATTCCTCTTTTTTTTTGGTTGTATCTTGTGATAACTATTCACTTGTGATGTTTTAGGCTACGAATTGAAACACACGGATGTTATCAAAAGAGTTGATGGGTTCGTAGAGGACTATTTCACGTTTCTTAGTATATTGTCTACTTCGACTGAGTGTATATGTTTGGTAATGAGGCCAGTTGATTTAGACACTGCGTTTATATATAAAGAAGCGCCGTATGCAAGCCAGTTGATTAGTACAGTCAAACGCGTTTAAATGAAAATAAATCTACATATGTTTGTGACCGATAGACTATTGCATTCCTGTGCGCCTTCGCAAACATAATTGCGTTTCTTAAATTTGACAAAACATATCGGTTTAGTAACTTGTAAGTATGTATTTAATGACTAATATTATGTTATAAATAAAATAAATAAATTGGACACGACATGATTATGAAATGTATAATGAATAAATGGTAAATAAATACACGATATATGGTAATGACATAAACTCCAAAACTTGGCCCCATGTACATGTTGTCCATGAACTTTGAATTTATCTACGTGATCCCTAAAACTTTCGCCCAAATGCAATGTTGTCCCCGAACTTTTAATTTTGTTCAATGTAGTACCTTGATTTTGGGTTATGATCAATTAATCTCTGAATTGCATGAAATTGTTCAATATTGTCCCAAGGATAATATTGAATAATTTCATATATTCTAGGGACTAAATTAAATATGTATCAAAAGTCTAAGGACCATATTGAACAAATTAAAAATTTAGGGATAATATTGCGAATTGGGCTAGAGTTTAGGAAATTTATTGAACAAATTTAAAATTGAGATATCACATTATATATTGAGTTAAAGTTGGAGTTATTTGTGTTACTATTCCTTAAGGTAAAGAGGTAGCTATATTAATTAAGTTTTTTGAATAAAAAAAAAAAAGGGCAAGTTCCTGCGTACACCCCAAGAGAAGAGGAAAAAGGGGACCAAACCCTGTAAAAACAGTGAGGGAGAGAATGTTTGGACGCTTCTTTCGGGGGAATCTCTCTCTGAGCCTTCCCTTTCGTTCGGGCTTGTCTTGTTCTAATCTACTTTCGCGTTGGTCCCGACAAATCTGTTTTATATGTGACAGTACTGCGGATCTCTTCTACTTTTGGGGTCATTTCGCAGAAAAAGAAAAGCTTCCCATCTATCCACATGGAAAATAATTGAAAAGATGAAAAAAAAAAAAAGCCTCATCAAAATCATCGAGAAGGGCTTTTTCTTATGATTTTGCTCTAGTTCGTGCTATGTGGCATTTTGCCAAGTCAACAATTTTGGGAAAAAATAGTCGTAAGGACTATATTGAAATTTTGCAAAAAAATTTAGGACTAAATTAGCAAAATCAGAGAATTTACGATTGAATCGGTATTTGTAACTCGACCTTTTGTAAAGTTTTTGACAAATTTTTTTTTGAGCCTCGCCAGACGGCGATTGGCCGGAAGAAGAAGGAAGAGAGGAAAAACAAAAGAAAGAGAAAGTGCAAATGAAAAAGCGAAAATCGCAGACACGATTAATCTATATCTCACTTCAAGCATTATGTACCATGCTTTGCTTCTTATTTGGTGAAGCATGATCAATCATTCCTTACTTAGAAAGGGCTAACCGTACCTATCTCTTTTTTGCTATGCTCTTTGATCAACAGTTGTTATTGAACGCAAAAGTGCAATGCACACTCGATGCGCTTTAATTGGAATAAGGTATGGGATGAACTGGGTCGTCCTAGAATTTTCTCTTTGATTAACGTGGAAGAAGCCTTTGGGTTCAAGATTTTTTTTTAAAATTTTAATTTTAAGATTGTTTTTCTGTTATGTTCAATCTCTAACTTTTCTCTTTCTGAGTTTTGCCTCTTTGCAGAGCACGAGAATCAAATTCGCACCTGTGATATATTTGATTCATTGGTTATATTTTTGAAGATTTGTGGTACTCTGACAGCGAAAGAGAATGTCTATATCAACGTGGACTGAAAATACAAAACATCATGTGAAGGTCCTTGATTATTTGATCCGGAAAGGGGTCGAATTTGGTGAGGTGTGTGAACTTGGGTTTCACAAAGATGTTCTGGATGATGGGCTTGCATGCAATGTGAGATCCGATAATTCCGGATTGGATAAGGATTTCTCGATTCCATGAACATCCTGTCGGTCGGAAAATAATTTGATGTGGACTTGTGTTTCGATAACTAAGAAAATTTTGCGCCACGGTTTTGGTATCGCCTCCACCTCCTTGCAACCGGATCAGGCAGCTGGTGCCTGGCCGGTGGTAGCAGAACGTCGGCTTGGGTACGCGGTCATCCTTCTTTCGCCGCGGGTTTTCTATCTTCTCTCCCAAAACCACGGCCACCCTTCCTCCTCTGTACTTTTCCGAGGGAGAGAGAGGGACTTCTCCCTTCGCCTCCCCTCTTCCTTTCACTCTTTGGTTTTCTTATCTCTCTATATCCTTCTATATTTTTGCGTTGATTTCGCAGGACGCCGTTCACCTCCTCCATGTAGAAAATTTTATCTTTTGAGCTTAGGAGTTCGAAACTTGAGTGACTCGGAAGAATCTGTTATTCCGGATCTACTTGCTCATTCTGGCTCCAGTGCATGCTCCATATAGTTGAGCTCTCCGCAAGTCTATGAGTCTCATCTATTGCTATCTTCCCTCCTTATCTGAAACTAGTTTTAAATTTGGATAATATTTTATTCCAATCTAGAAATAGATTTGAAATTTACAAGACCCATTCTACACTCTTTCAACCTATTAGTGCTTTTTGTTGTTTGTATAAGGCAATGGCGTTAGGGATACTGAATCTAGGCGCGCACTATCTTTTGGTAAATTCGTAGCTACTGCAAAAAAAAAAAAAATGGCATGTGCTCATCATTGATATTGATGCAATATTCGGTGATCGGCCACTATTTGTGCTTTGATACAATGACATATCCATATTCGTGGAATGAAAGAGTCTTTAAGAACTGTATCAAGTTGATTTATCTTTCAGATTTACTTACTTTGTTGCATCTTTATCTTGAAGTATAAAAATTTTCCTTTCGACAATTTTTTTTTATCATTAGTAAATCATGTTCTTAATTTATTAGTTCAACCCAAAGCAATTACAATTTGATAAGCTCATTTGTTTCATTTTTCAATTGTAAAAAAAATCTGAAGTTGTTATGACGATCTCATTGGCACTTTTAAGCCAGATAATTATAAATTCAATTGTACGATTTTTGGGATATGGTACGAAATATAGAAAGAATTTGTATTATCCCCTCGTAATCATGAACTTGTTAATAATTTAAACATAACCCATTCAGTCCCGACCTTTCAAGCCATGCTTCCTAGATTGGTCGTATTACGAAACCCATTAACTGTGGTTTCGGCTCATTGATCGTGTTGAGGCGTGCTCAACGCCTCTCTAGTGTCTAAATATCGAGGAATAATATGAATTTAAGTAAAGAATTGCATATTTAGTTAAAGTTCATGGACCACAATTGAACAAATTAAAAATTCAGAAATGATATTATATGTTGGGCCAAAGTTAACTGAGCATTTTTGTCTTTTTCTTAATGAGATTTGTGGTAGTGTTTAGCTAGATTATTAGATTTTTTTTTGGGTGTTGATTATTGTTTTCATCAACTTTCATTATCTATATAAATCCGACATAAAAACGTGTCTTTATTTTTTTCCTATATCTGATATGGGAGAATCAGAATTCTCCAATCAAATTACGTGCTTTTTTGGCCGAAAATAGAACAAAAACAAAGATCACATGTCCGAGTGAATTCTTTTAGGCGGTTGGAATCAATCATCAATCGTCGGACGAACATGGTATAATATAATACCATAGGTGGGAGTATTGAAATAAACATAGGAGTGCGAAAACATTATTATAAAATCATGTGAACCAAGATTCCAGTTGATGGGAGGTATTAGGTTGAAGACACTGGTACGATAAAATTCTAAGCTATGTAGAACCAACACTCTCTAGTAGTTAGTGTGTCGCGACTGACACTTTTCAATATTTTTCGACATGCGATTGACATGTGATCAGCGCTCTAGACACACCAGTAATGCGCAAGTTCAGCATTTTGACACGCGATGTCAATTTTAAGTATTGTCAATAAATTAAGGGTCAAATGTAAATTTATTAACAATATATATGCGCACACACACACTTAAGTCATATACCCAGCCACCCTAAAATTAATATATTCAGTTAGTCCGAAAAAAATCCTAATCATGAATCCCTAATAGAAGAAAAAGGAAGAAACTCGCCGCCAATTCTTATATATATACGTGATAATTTATCACGTATATATAAAAATTTACATTAATATACAAATATAAAAATTTACATTTAATATACAACGTATCCTAATATGTCGAAAGTCTTTATTTTTTTAGAAATCATGTGTTGCCATATTGTGTCATGTCGTGTCCTTTCGTGTGTCATGTATTGTGTTGGTGCTACATAGATCCTAAGTACAATTGTTCGAGTGGCTTTCTAATCCTGGCCGACATTTTATTTAGAAAAATTTCTTTATTTTAGCGACCGGATAATCACCGAACGCCGCATGTATTGTTTTCAATTTTGGTGGAAAAAGTTCTTTCTATTAATTTTTTTTAAAGACCAGTCCAATGCACGTTCGGCGGAGTCAACAAAAGAGGGAAACCATAGTAGAATTATTTGGTATGCTTTTGGTCAAAGGATTGGAGCATGTGAAGATCATGATTTTAGGATACTGCTTGCTAAAGTACTATTGTGTTTATTAGCTTTTGGTCAAAATGAAAATTGGCTTATAACCTCGCCCAATGCGCCTGAACCTTAGTCTCACAAACTTGATATTCAAATAAAAGGAAATATCTAAAATGTGGGTGAACAAAATTGATGCTAGTTGTGACTATCATACTATAAGAACGGCCTCTATAGACTCACATGACCTATCAATTGTTGTACGACCAATCCTCCTAGCTAATTATTTCGTGTCACGCCAGGATTTGGCCTTTGAAATTCTTATCTACAGATGACCAAGACTACTTTATTTATTTTTATTTTCTTTCCAAAACTTGCGATGACTATTGCATCGTGATGTTTAGGTTGCAAAATTTAATTAGACCGATGTTATCGAAATAGTTTACGGCTACATAAAATCCACATTCATGCTAGCTTCGGAGGGCTTCGATTTTGAGCAGTATCTGTGCCGATTCGGAGCAGTCGTCGGCGTGTGTCGCGACTCGTCGGGGAGGTTGATCGGAGGTTTCGCTCGGAAGGTGAACGCCCGGACTACGTCTCAAGCAGAAACCCTAGGCATCCTCAAAGGGCTTCGGTCTGCACTTGCTCGGTCAGAATTGAAGTGGTGTTTGGGGCGTGACAATTTTTTCCGCCTTTTCAGAAGCCACGCCCGGTGCAGCTCAAGTCACGTGGGATGCCCAGATTTGCTTATCTTTGTTTCCCAATCATCTCACTTTGGCCCTTTTGCTCTAGAGTCCCAAAAAATGCTTGCGGATTAGGTCGTCAAAGCCCAATTTCGAAGCACTCTCCCTCAGAGAGGGGCTTCAATTCCCCGTCTACCTCTTTTTGATTTGTCATGCTCTAAAGCTCAAACTTTGTTCTCTTCTTGTGGGACCTCTGAAATGAAATGAGCTTTCGGGACCCACTTAAAAAAAAAAAAAAAGAGGTTCGCCTACACATGATCAATGAGGAAGCATCGTATGCTGGAGAGTCGACACTCAAAATTAACTTGAACTGTCACAAGTAGAAAGGCTCGGGAGATGTTGTCGACTTAAGAGTCCGCTGTGCTTGGAGCTCATCGGTGTCTGAAGCGCAGGCTGTTGCCGATAAGAGAGTGCGGAATATCAGTGATGATGCCGAATGATCAGCACACGACTTCATGTGAGCAGGAGAAACGAAGTCAAAGTCTTAACTGCTCAGGGAAACAATTACCGAACATCATAGAAAGTAACGGCAGCAAGCATTTATACTTTGTTAATAGCTATAAACAATCGGGGAAAGGGCTTTGTGCACAAAGATCCACGATCAATAACACTTATCGATTTTTTCTGCAATTTATTTTATCGGTTCTTTATTCATGTTTACTATTCTTTATTTCCTTCATTTGTTTAGTTCTTATTTTAGCCATTATCAATTACTTCCTATCCAAATCGCCATAGAACCCAACCCATTTTAAAATTCGAAGAGCACAACCTTCGATGAAAGATGTTTCATCCCAGATTATTTCCGACGAAATAGCGGGCTGACTAATTTAGTACGATCGGACACATATGAATCGAAAAGATTGACATGTTTATGAATGGAACAATTCACTTCTTATTAGAACTTAAGCACAGCATACCCTATAGGTTGCGAAAAAAGATATTTAATTTTGGAAGGGCAAGTTCAATTATACGCACTAAGGGAAGGAAAAAAAAGGGAATCAAACGCCACAAAAACATAGTGGAGAGAATTTTTGGACGCTTGTTTTTCGGTGGAATCTCTCTTTAACCTTTCCTTTCTTTTGGGCTTTGTCTTATTGTAGTTTTAACCTTTCATCGCCGGGCCTGGGCCGGTGGCTAACGGCCCTTCACAATAAAATAATGAAAAGAAAAGAAAAAATAAAAAATTTACATCAACGTTAATCATGCCACGTAAGATGGCCAGTATCCATGTCATCAATTTCCTACCAAAATTGACTGAATGAACTACATTGATAAATTGTAAAAATATTTAAGATTAAATTGATCAAATTAATAGGTTTAAGATTGAAATTACATATGTGCAACATATTTAAGACCTTTTTTTTTTTATAGTTTTCTCTCTTATTTGCACCATAAGCATTCAGGAAAATTTCAAAGGAAAATTATAAAAAAAAAATCTAAACCTATTGCAACTGTGCCAATTCGACCCTAAATCTTTTTGCCAAACCTTTTGCATTTGTGCTAATTCACTCCACTCGACCAATTTTGGCTTAGAAAACGCTGACATGGATGCTGGCCATCTTAAGTGTTGTTACCGACTCTGACGTAAATAATTTTTTCACAATACTTTATTTGAATTATGTATTTATTTAATTATTTGATTATTTCTTCTCTTTCTTTTTTTTTCCCCTCTTTGTAGTCTTCGCGACCAGTTAGAGGTGAGGGCTAGCGAGGGCGAGGCGAGGTCTAGGCTTGCCCTCGCCGGTGACTGAATTGCCCTCGGTATCAATATCACATCAGCAAAGTGCCCGAATCGTGTTTTTTTTTTTTTCGTTTTTTCGCCAGATTGCCGCATCCTATGACAAAACCGTCTCAAAATGCCCCAGATCTCATCGGACGTTCGAAGCCTTCAACTTCGGTGACGCACGCTTCTCTCAAGTGACCCTTTCCATGGCAAATTCAGGGCGTTTGTGGAATGAGCAGGCTGTACCACCCACACTCACTTGCAGCCGTACAAGTTTTAAAAGCACAAAAAGCCCAAATTGAAGCAATTAGGGCCAAAAATCGCATTTGTCGGTCAGGATTTCTTCTCCCTAACATTTCCTTACCTAGCCCAGTTAAACTCTAAGTCAAAATTCCTAGGAGGCCCCCGGTCCACACTTTTTAGAATTGTCTAACGTGGTCTATACTAATTAAAACTAATGTATGGATTGATCTACTAAAGTATAATATATACGCTTAACATACGTTAATATGGGCTGGCCTAGTATAGGCCGAAGAGGCATGACCTGTTGAGCTCGAATCGAATAGGCATAACCCGTGATGAGAAGATTCGGGCCGAAATCTCTATAAAAGGCACAAGTCCCTCCTCTAACCTTTGTACGCGGAAATTTCAGAACACACCCTTTCGTTCTGTGGTGGTTCTCTCATTGGTCAGCGACAAACCAAAAAGAATAGAGAGAAGGCTTGGTCTCGAAAATCGTCGCCGTTTCCGCATCAAGTTCGATCGATTCTAAACAAGGCGCATGCCATTCTTCTCCCCTATACATATTGTGTTTTTGATTCCGGTTAGAGGATTATTGGGTGTGTTGCATTTGTGGCCTTACAACACTTGCTGAGAAGGCAAAGAATAGATGTAGTTGCTTAGATTCTCGTTTCAAGATTACAAAGCAACCACTGACCCTCCACATCACACTATTTACGCATCTAGGAAAAAAGCAACATAACCTATATAATCAAATTCAAAAAAAGATACAAAAAGAAATAAATCAACGAATAAATTGTACATATATCAAGTAGAGTTTCGAAAATCTACGCTATCAACTGTAGACATGATTTAAAATTGAAATGTTCTAACACCCACCTCGCATCGCAAATAGGTTAAGACCTTTACCTAAATTTCGAGTGTAGAAATTGACACTGGGAGGGAGATATAAGGTATGAAGAGATGTGAACATCGGAAGTTCCGCTTTAATATAGACCATACATTATGTAGTATTATGGGACTACTCCCAATTAATTAAAGGGTGTGTACTCATGATGAAAGATAATATTTTTCAAGAAAAATTATTAGATTTCATTTGTTTAGTGACTTATGAAAGGAGATTTCCTTCTTATTAGAACTCAAAACAATGTTGCGGATTGGGCCGTCGAAACCCAACTTCATAACACTCTTCCTTTACATTGGGTCTCACTCCCCACTCCTCCTCTTTTGGACTTGTTATGTGCCAAAGCACACTTGATGTATCCATCTAAATTTCCTCTTTAAATGAAATTTTGCTTTTTTGAAAAAAAAAAGAAAAAACTTGTTGTCAGAAGGGAGATTGCTTTTTTTTTTCTAGACCCAAAAAAAAAAAAATTGTTGTTTTCAATTCATGGAAAATGTCTTCCGTAGATTGATTTGTTTCCCGTCATCCAAACACCAAAAAGTCAAAAATAATTTTTTGAAAATATTTGTCCTTCAAACAAACGGGCCTTAAGAGTTCAACCTATCAAATGAATGTGCTATTTAACATTCAACTGCTCCGTGGTATCACGATGTAAACATTGTTTGATGGTGCATGTGTCAATTAAATTTCAGGAAAGTGTCTATTAAAGCAAGTAAAATGGATTATATTCCTCTCTGATTTCAAGCAGAAGCAGCCCACGAAGCTAAGTTCGAATCCGAATCCGATGCTGGATTTGATTAAAGAATCGGGACCATGAGGACCGACCAGATAGAAAAAGGATAAATTCTAAGGTCAGAAAAATTCTGCTTGTCGAGCAAGGTGCCTGATAAACTATGGACCATCGACCCTTTTCATGTCATTAAACCACATGCACATAAACGATCCTAGTACAAGCTAATGTGACAATTTCTTAGCGCCCATTCAAGATATTTTCAAGGTAGTCCTACAATAACCTTATAAAAATTGGGATACTTGCCAGGATTTCAACTCAAATTGCATCCGAGTAATTGTGTCAAAACTATTATCACATATCAAATTTAGGCCGA
Organism: Psidium friedrichsthalianum; assembly: GCA_019149425.1. Classification (NCBI taxonomy): domain Eukaryota; kingdom Viridiplantae; phylum Streptophyta; class Magnoliopsida; order Myrtales; family Myrtaceae; genus Psidium; species Psidium friedrichsthalianum. The sequence goes on along the minus strand of JAGVVM010000638.1, from coordinate 17,018 downwards.
GATGTCTCACACAAAGCTAAATAAACTATATCCCATTTTGAATATGTATAGCCGACATAGATAATTTAAAAGACAAAAAAAAAAATCTTTTGAAATTGGGATCGACCAGAATAGTAACAACAAAAACGATAATCACCCCCGCAAAAAAGGAAAAAAAAAAGTTCAACCACAAAACAATCCTGATTTTCAATTGTTCTTGCATCCATTTAAGCATTTGAATAGTTGAGGTGGGTCTGTTATTTGTATATCTTTTTTTTTCTTTTTTGAATTAAATTTTTATTAGGTCCGGTCGGTTGTTTAAAAGAATTTATAGGGGCATCAAAACTCAAAAGACAAAGGAGTCAACTTACATATATTAAACAAAGCGTAAGTAGAAGAAAATATATGTCGAAATTGAATTGGCTCCACTTAATAAAATGTGGCGGCGATATTATAAGTTGCCATGCCATACCATGTCATGTCTCTTATTCCCTCGTTTATGATCATCATCCTGAAAAATGACATAACTGCCAAATGACATATGTGGCAGTGATCCCAAAATGACGAGTATAGGATGGATTCGAACTAGGGAAGTAATGTATGGTACATGTAATATTCGTCATATGGGAGCAAATTATTTCTAGAAGCCTCGGTATTAATATAGGTTAATTCCGCAATAATCAAAAGGATCTCCTTTTGTCCATGATAGGAATTGATGCGGAGCATCAGTTCTATCAATCAACTCGCATGCTCACTTTGTCATCATTGATTAATCCAGCTAATGATGTAGAAGCATATGATTTGTTGAAACAATCCTTAAGTTCCGATTTATCGCCGACCATGATGCATACTAAGATGTATTGATTCTTTCCTTACCAACAAAATTACCGATTCACCGGATCTATTGCTAATTCCATGACGATTTACTAGATTGATTCCTAATCAGATTGATTGCTAATTCCATGTCATACTCATGTTATATCTTGCTCGATTAGTTGTTTATTTGATACCAATCAAAGAGATATTAATGGGAGGCTGATTGGAGTTATTTTCTTTGATATTAGTAGATTTTTTATGATTGTTATTAACATGATAAGGCTAGTGAACGAAATTTATCTTTTATTTCTTTTTTCTATTTCCTTTGTCTTAGCCTCTCTACTTATAGAGGAGTGTTCTTTATTGTAAGATCAAACATGAAATTAGATGAATGAATGAGAATTCCTCTCTTGAGTTGAATTTGTTTTATATCAATTTCTTTAAAGATTAGTTCCTATTTCTTAGAAATTGGATTCTTCCTCAGTGGTGAACCAAAAACTCTTTAGCCTTGGTTGGTGGTTATTCTTTAAACCTTGGTGGTGAGTTTCTAGCCGAATCCCGGTCTTGACTCTTGGCTGGAGTGTACCTTTAGGCCTTGATCTAACCATTCCTATCCTTATTCGCATTCATTCTTCAATAGCCATCCTAAAAACTTTGATTGATCCGTTATTCCTTCCAAAATCACTCAAAACTCATTCACCCACATCATGCACGCATCAAATTGGTATCAGAGAGCTCTTGGTTGAACTTGTTTTATGTGATATCTTACGTTATCAATTCATTTATAAAAAAAAAAAGGAAAAAAATGGTTTATTAGGTTTGACGTGGTTTTGTATTGGAGCAAGCACACAATGAAAGATAGGAATATGCTATGGAGAAACTCCAACAATAAATGGATTGAGTCCTTACTCTCCTAGAGAAATGATCAAACAGTGGCAAGAGATATTCGGCTAAGCCATCAACTAAAGGTACACCCTTCTTTAAGAGTATTCATTCTAACAAGGTTGTGAATACTTCCAAATTAGAGAAAGAAAAGGAAAACCCCTTGATTTTGTTGACGAGCTCCAACAAGAATCAAATGTTGAATTTAGCAAGTACTTCAAGTGCTACGGCTATGGACATCTACAAACAGATTGCCCTAACCAGAGGATATCACCATGGAAGAAATTGAGAATATTGATTTGAAACTTCAAGAGATTCAGCAAGACCATACAACGAAGAGTCAGAATCCAAGGAGCAAAAAGAGATCATCAAACAAATTGAAGAGGGAGAGATGCTGATTATCCAGGTACCATCAAGCAATCATGATATTGTGGATAGCGAACCTCCAAATCAACTTGTTAAGGCAAATGCTGAGGTCATAAAGAAAGAGGTAATGATTATGACGGCGAAAAACATTACATGCCACTTTCATTTTGTATGCCTAGAAGCATTCTCTATCAAAGTGTTCATCAATTTGCGAAATATGTTTGATATCTTTTCATCAATTTAGCATGCCTTAAAGGTATTTATTAGTATGAAGGTGATGTATTATCTTGTTCATTAGAGAGGCCATCCTAAGAATTTTTGGGAATCAAGTTCCTTTGGTAAGAATGGTTGTGGCAAATTTTGCAATTTCTAATCCTGGAGATGAGGCCACAACAAGATTTGAGGACAAATCTTTCTGAACCTAGGGAGATTGATGTGAATTGATGCGGAAGTATCGAGCTCTATCAATCAACTGGCAAGCTCAACTTTGTCCTCATTGATTAATCCAGCTAATGATGTAGAAGCATCTGATTTGTTGAAACAATCCTTAAGTTCCGATTTATCGTTGACCAAGATGTAGACTAAGACGTATTGATTCTTTTCTTGCCAATAAGATAACCAATTCACCAGATTGATTGCTGATTCCATGGCGATTCACTAGATTAATTGCTGATTTCATGGCATATTCATGCCATATCTTGCTTGATTAGTTTTTGATTTGATGCCAATCAAAGAAATATCTTAGCATGATAAGACTAGTGAACAAAATTTGTCTTTTATTTCCTTTTTTTATTTCCTTTGAGCTATTTATAGAGGAGTGTTCTCCAATGTAAGATTAGACATAAGGTTTGATGAATGAATGAGAATTCTTCTATTGAGTTGAATTTGTTATATATCGGTTTCTTTAGCCTTGAAAATTGGATTTTTCTTCGGCGGTGAACCAAAAACTCTTTAGCATTGATTGGCTATTATCCTTTAAATCTTGGTGGTGAGTTTCTGTCTCGAATTCCAATCTTGACTTTTGGCCAATGGCATGCCTTTAGGCCTTGATTCGATCATTCCTATCCTTATTCACGTTCATCCTTTGATACCTATCCTAAAAACTCTGATCAATCCACTATTCCTTCTAAGATCACTCAAACTCATTCGTCCACCTCACATATGCACGAGTCCATCTCTAATCTCTATCTCTAGACATCATTTTTCATTTGAGATGCTACGATACTAATGTTTGGGTAACTAAACATATTCAATATGTACTATTTACCACTCTAGGATGGTTGGTCTTGTGTTAGGCTTACATCCATATAGTTTAGAGTTCCATAATCATAAAAGTCATAAATCTATTGTAATTGTGCCAATTTAGTTCTTTTTTTTTTGTTAATTCAGTTTTAAACCTTTTATGTTTATGCCAATTCAGTCATTTGGCTGGCTGGTACTGATGCGGCACTGCTAGTGCTGATTGGACTTTTTTAAAATAATATTTAAGTGTTTTTTTTTATTTTTTACAATTTTTTTTTTTAGTTTTCTTTCCAAACCCTAAGGGTTGGTGAGGGTCGCCAGCCGAATGAAATTCTCACAATGACGTAAGGGGATTGGCGACATTTATTGTCCGTTCTTGCTCTTTTCCAAATAGGATATATATATATATATATATATATATATATATATATATATTATATTTGCTATTAGTTCCATGTATCAACTCCACCACAATCTGAAGAAATGGTATTAACCCATTTTGAGGTAGACATTTAAAAAGTAATAGCGATAGGCATCCATGAAAGTGCCTTTTCTTCCCCTATATAAATGCAGTTTTCCTTATTTCCCCAACACAAGCCAACAAAGACCCCTTCGGACCAAACAGCAGTCTATCCTTCACTGTCTCATTCATATCTCGTACATAGCAAAAGCTTCAGTAAAAAGAATTAGAAAGCGAGCAAGCAAGCAATCATGTCCGTCGCCAACAGGAAAACCACCTATTTCCACGACCCTTTCACCCTCGACACGTGGGACCCATTTCCACAATTCCACCACCTCGGAGCGCCTTTCAGCCCTCCGGGGCCGCCGCCCCCTCACTTCACCGGCCAGATGGCCGCATCGACGGTCACGACTGCGAAGGTCGAATGGACTCAGACCCCGACAGCCCATGTCTTCAAGCTCGACCTACCTGGGGTCAAGAGAGAGGAGGTGACGATCGACTTGGAGGACGGTAGGGTGCTCAAGATCACCAGTGAGAAGTGCGTCGAGAAGGAGGACCGGAGCGATTGGTGGCACCGCGTAGAGCGCAGCAGGGGCCGGTTCGTGACGTCCTTCGTGCTGCCCGAGAATTGCAAGCCTCGCGAGACGGAGGCGTCCATGGAGAATGGGGTGCTCACGATCAAGGTCCCGAAGCACGAGGTGCGGAACGGGCAGGGAGGATCGACTCGCATCGCCGTCCGCTAGGACTGATTGCAAGTTTGATGACTTTAGTGAGGACACTCCTTTAGCAGTCCTTTAAGTGCTCGCTTTAACACTTGTGTTGCCGCGAATAGCTGAATAAATTGTCGGTTGCCCTAAAACTAAAGGTTGTGTGAAACATATGTACTGATAAGTCTATCTTATGAAAGTGAAGACGTATATGGATCTATACATGATATAGTTTGCCACACTAGCATCATGATTCTCCGCACGTCCATAACATACTTAATAGCTACCATCTTGAGATATTGATGATCGCAGAGTATTATGCTGTGTCTTTCTTTTGTAAGCATTAGATGGATCTCGTGTCAAAATATTTGGGTGATATACATAAACTAGAAAGATTGTTGCAGCTGTTCCTTTAAAATTAGGAAGAGGAAATCAACAGGTCGATACCCTAAACAGAAGATGTAGAATTCAGATTCTCGTCTCCTACTCTAGTCACCCTCCACCGTCTCCACCGTAACAGTCAACCCTCCTTTCTCTTTCTCTCTCTGCCTCCTCTTCTCCCATCAGCCACAGCTCCTCGCCACTGGTGAAGCCGGCGTTGCCAACTCCTGCCGAGCCACTGCCAAGCATCTAGGCTGCTCCACACTCCGTAGCCTGCCGTCAGACTCGCTCCCTCACTTTCTAATTTGCACTCTGCCACCCTTGAGGTCTTCGGCTTGTACCTGAGTCCTGCGGCCAGGGAGGAGTTGCCACCTTCGAATTTGGAGGATCAACACCTCCATGGTCATGGTGGCTGAGCCTCCAAAAGTTGAGGCGTCTTCTTCATATACGGAGATGGCGGTCCCTCATCGCCACCTGAGAGGGAGCGTTTTGGTCACCTTGTCGTTGCCGGGGCAGGCAACCTGAGAAAACAACCATCGCCATTGGTCACCTTCACTTCCAGCGTCCCAACAATCAGCCTCCACCCACACACCAGTTTGCGATGTGCTCGGTCTTAGCCTTTCGATTATATGTTGTTGGTTAGGTGAAGTTGAATATTTCAGTGCATCTCATCAATGGAAAAGAACCCAAACCAGTATGACCTATGAAATCTTCAAGAATGACTCTGAAAATCCCTGTTTGACTGAGGAATTTAGGCACGAGGTACCTATTGTTCTATGCTACATAGAAATGTCCCCAGCCTGCACGAGACAATCGGACGATGTGGTCGTGAACATATTGGAAGTGCAAAACCAAGGTCATTTAATCCCGCAAAGAGACAACAGAACAAACTCGGCTGTCTAGTCAAGCCGATCCAAGCCCTTTATTGGAAGGGTCTCGGGTCCTGTCCGATCCGGCTTTGCGGGCGCGGATCTCCCCGGCATGCATATCCGTTAGCTTTGGATTAACTCTCACTTGTCATGCCAATAATTTTAGAACTATGAGATCATGCTTGACGAGAAAAATCACGGGTATAGCATCCATGGAGATCCATCGATCAAAAAGTTCAAATTGCAGTTAAGAAATATTTTAGGCAACCTTATATAAGTTTTACTAACGATGCCCTAATTTGCTTTTTGCTATGGAAAAGGGGCACGTGGTAATATTTGAAGAACTTATCTCTAGTTTTAAGATTTGAAGTTTGGATATGATTAACCCGAAGGATAACATTTTTATTTTCATCCTTATTTAATATATTAGGGATAGAGTTAATTCAACAATACGGTAAGGATTTTTTTTTGCCGGTGCATAGCATTGAAGTGGGCTTAAACCCTGATTTTTTGCCTATATCTTGGCGCACCAGAACCAACAATTCGGCATCATCTAACAATTTTTACCAGCTGCAAAATTCTCAGTTTGTTTCCACTGATCCAACATAAAAATCACTTCGGAGCACACTATAGTGACGCAAGCTACGCCGGAGACAATGTCAGCTCCGCTGCCTCATTACGGCTTCCACCGGAACTGCACCTGCATGCACCCCCGTAAGAAGATGGGGATGATGCACATGACCTTCTTCTGGGGCCACAACGCCGAGGTCCTCTTTGACCGGTGGCCGGGCACCGACCCCAAGATGTACGCCGTCTCTCTTGCCTTCGTCTTCGCCATGGCTGCGCTCGTGGAGCTCCTCTCTTGCTGCAAGCTCGTCAGGCGAGCGGGCTCGGACTGTAATTTTGCCGCGGGCATCTTTCGGACGGCTCTCTACACGGTGCGCTGCGGGCTGAACTACATGGTGATGCTCGCCGTCATGTCGTTCAATGGTGGAGTCTTCCTCGCCGCGGTCGGCGGCCACGCTCTTGGGTTTTTGGCCTTTGGCTGTCGGGTTTCTAAGAAGTCCGGCGGGAAGGAGCGAACTGATCTTCCACCGACCGGTTGCTGAGTCCGCTAAAACCGTCTTACCTCGAACTCGTAAACGTTCATTTTACTTTTCTGGAAATTGTTTGAAGCTGCTAGCATTATAGAAAAGCAACCTTCAATTTTTAATATTGCGACTTTAATTTTCGTGCAGTAATGTAAAAAATCGTGGTGGTTCAATTGTAATTTTCGTTAATGGTCATTTCAGCAGTTGTACTCGTCCTGCTATTTCAATATGATTATATATGTATTGGTCGACAGCTTTCGCTAAGATGAATACATAGGCCCATGGACCGACAGTGACTCCCGTGAAAATCCCCCCGCCCGATGGTCTAACAGGGCCGAATCCCAACGTCGGCCATCCGTTAGGTATTTTCAAGGCGGCCTAGATGGGCCAAGTTGAACCGGGCCATTCACTTTCCAAGCCCATCCGAAAATGCCAGAAAGATGTTTTGTTCTCTTCTCTTCCCTTCCGTCGATTGGAAACGATACTTATAAATTAGGTCAATATTCAGTTTCAAGCTCAATGTCTGCTTGTTAAATTTGTCTGAATTGTGGACTTGGAGGAATCAAAACTACTTCACAAACGGCCGTGATACCACGAACTCGAGCGGCAACTGCCTGTGGATACTGCGAGCTCAAGCAGTGAGCATCGGTGGATGCCACGAGCTCAAGTGGCAAGCTACCATGGATGCCACGAGCTCAAGCAGCTGTGGTCAGGGATGCCGTGACCTCGAGCTGGAGGGGCCATGGATGCTGTGAGCTTGAACTCCAGCGGCCATGATCGCAAGGGGACGGGGGGAGAGTTGCAGGCAAGAGATGTCAGATTTTCTCCCATATCACTAATATTTTATGGACTACCAGCTCTTTTTAGAGAGCATGGTTCCGGTCTTGAAATTCGGGTAAAAGTTGACGCACCACTACCGCCATTTCACCTATATGTTCGGTTCACAAATCATCCCAATCCTTCCAATATTGAGCCCACTGATACGGTTCCCATTTCTTTAGCAGGAATTGACCAAATTCCGGAACCGACGATCCATACTAATGTATACATAATATGTTCATACGAATATCTAACCATACGTCACGGTGTAATACCCTCGAGACCATTACATATATTAATACCAGCAATTCGTGGCGATGATTCTGTTGAAGTGAAGGAAGAAGCTGTCAAGTGGGGTTGAGTTGGTGGATTGGTTGAGCAACCGTTGAATGGTGAGGAGACCCTTCTCGTGCGCATAGTTTGAAGCATCAAAATGACAACATAGGAAAATGATGAACATTGCATTACATATAGCCTAGTTCTAATTATTGTGGGGTCAAACAAATCGAAACCAAGTATGTTTTATGTCGTATATAAATCATGCAAGTAAGTTTCTTCTTTTCCTTCTTTTTCTTTGACAACTTAGGGACACAGCCATCAAAAACTGACTACCGGTGGGCCTATGAAACACCCTGCAGGCCCCCATAAACTGGTTAAGTTCGAGCCTATCTTATGCCTCAACCGATAGCGTTAGCTTCGGGATTCGATCCCCTAGTTTAACATAAAAGATTGAATAAAATATGGCAAAATGACACCAAAAATGTCAAATTGTGTAAGGTACTTTAATGTCCCAATTTGTCGCTAACTTACTTAAGTGCTAAATCGGAGAAAAAACAATCACTTTAGTCTCAAATTGGAGAAATTTTGGCCAAATTGATTATGTGGCATTTATTAAAATTTTAATATGAGGTGGCATATATATTTTTTAAAACATTCAGTGCACGTGGACTTCTAAATTTAAAAATAAGATAAAAATTTAAATTTAAAAATAAGTTAAAAATATATATATTTAAAATACAAGCATGATACAATTTTTTTTAACTGAATTTAAAAATAAGCTAAAAAAGAGAGAGAGAAGGGTGGAGAATCAAGAGGCGAGGAGCTGGGCAAGCCCTTGTAAGTTGCAGCCTGCAAGGATGGGGGATGGCCGATGGGGATCGTTGGGCTCCGGCCAATGGCTAGCGCCCCCTGCCAACCGCAAGTGGGCCTACAAGCGCTCCCCTAGATCAGGCAAGTTATCGCCCCTCGGCCATACTTGGTTGAGGGCGAGCGACCGTCGCTTGCGATCGGCGAAGTCACAGGTGACCGATCGAGGCTCGGTGACCCCCACCAACCATCCCCCACCCTTGCTAGCCATTGTCGGCGATGATAGTGCCGCAGCAGCGGCTAAGATTGTGCAAGCCCTTGCCGACAGGTTCTCAATCATTTTATTAATAATAAAATTAGCATTTTTATATTGATTTAAATATTAATTTAAATTTTTAATTTTTTTTTCAATCTAATTAAGTTTCTATTTTCATTTTTGAATTTTTTTGAACACTTAGCTTTTTTTTTTATTGGTAACTAGACTTCTTGTGAGCCATGTCGGTTTGGGATATTAATTAAAAAAAAAAGTTGCCATTTCGGGCAAACATATGGGAGCTGATACTTAAGTGATTGAAATATTTTTTTTTGGCAATAATGCGAACGTGGTACACAAATTTTGCACTTTTAATGGCTTTTGCCAGTAAAATACAGGACGTGTGGGGGCAAGAAGTGGAAGTGGGTCGCATGAATCAAGCAAATTGGGGAAGAAGTGAGGAGAACGGGGCGGAGAAATTTGTTGGTGCATGAAGGATTGAGTTTTACCCCATTTCGAGGGGAACATGGAGCGCACGACCTGCCCACCGCAACCCAACCGCCACATTCGAACTGAAGCAAAAGGTCAACTCGCCTGGCCTTCCCGTCTTCCGAGATTCTCGTTATCATTATCATCATGATCATCATTTTTACTATTGACGTAGATATAGTAATTATTATTGATAACGACTCTGAGTCTGCGTTTTCGCAACTTTACTACTTTGTGCTTTTAGAAATATAATCCTTGCAATTTTGAACCAAACTGCACGCCCCGGAAAGATCCAATCCTTCTTCCTCTTTGACGATCGCGACGGCCTTACAATAATTGGTTTGTCCAACTCGAGCGTTTCAGGGTCCAAACTGAACAGAAAAAGGCTCAAGGAGCATATTAAATGTCGAACAAAAATTTAGGGACTACCCACGGGTTTAATTCATAGAGATTATAAAATTGTGCCTATATTATTTTTTTCTGTTAGCACGGCAGTTTCATGATACATCCTCTGCGCCTTACAACGTTATACTGCGTCATCATTATTAAGTTAAGAAAAACGTCGTAACTTATCGTATAATTATTTTCCAATATTTAGACACATCCCCTTAATTAACGGCAAGAGTATGGAAAAAATGTCGGGTGAACCGACCCACCTTTCCCATTTTCAATTTGATTCATCATTGGCTCAATGCACGACAGTTTAAGCTTTTTAAATTGCTAACAAGGTAACAACACCCATGCCACTAGAAGTATATGACAAGTCCTTCTGGGGCCTTTTTTTTTTTTTTTGGGTCAAACTTCTGGGGCTTGGATGGTGATCTTGTTAATCAATGCTCTGTTGTAATGAATTTTGATTTTTCCCATTAGACATGAGTGCAAGTATTTAGTCCACTTAATGATTTTGATTTTGTCAATGCACAGTTATTTCCATAAGTGGTCGACGGCCAAGCTGATGGATGGGTTACCCAAGTTAACTAGCGATAAAAACAGATTGCAGATGCACATAAGCTTGGGGACAAGGTGGATACTAGACAGATCTTTAGGACCATCGTGGATTAGATCTTTAGGACCCTGTCTCGACATACGCATGTGATTCCTCATTGCAAGGCAGATTCACGGTCTCGCACGAGCGATCCCAATGAATAGAATGAATTAGAGATGAGTAGTAGACAATCGTCGGACGCTCAAGTGCTAGATGATAGGGAAAGAGTTTTGTAGGGTAAAACTTAGTCGATGAGAAGAGGCGAGATCACCGTTTTGAGAGAATGACGCTGGTGTTCTTCTCTAGGTCACCAAAATGAATAACGACTGAGGCATCTAGGGATGTGGCCAGGATGATTAGCGAGCAATATATTGCGACATGACAATCTCGGCCGCCTTAACATCCTCTCATTGGGATTACTCCCGCCTTCACTATCGAGTTCTCATTATCGATATTCCACATTTTAGCTATAAGTTCGTTCATTCATAACATAATGAGAAAACATCAATAAGTAATGATATTAAATATGATTCGAAAATTCGAACACGACATGATACAATAAGCTCAATTCATGTACCGACACGACTAATATGTTTTTAGTGGTAGTCTAGCCAGATAATAGCTAGGAAAAATGACACCAGTAATCATTGAATTTTAACTTAATATACAATATGATATTTAAATTTTTGTTAAATGTTCAAACTAATCCACAAAAATCTTTAATGTTATCCTTCAATTAACTTAAGTTCATAGACATCATTAAATATTTTTATATAATTCATGAACTAGATTGAATATTTATTAAAAGTTCAAGATTGATATTGCATATTAGATTAAAGTACAAAATTATATTAAATAAATTAAAAAGTTCATGAATCATATTACACACTAAATCAAAGATACAAGGTCATTGGAGGTATTTTTTCCGTGTCTCGTGATGGAGAAAATATTGGGTACCCAAGGGGACCATGTCAACTTCACCCAGCCCATTCAGAGAGCGACACATGTCTCTGGCCCACTTCTTAGAAATTTCTCTGTGGGGCCCACTTTTGTCTCTCCTCTCTTGTCCGTCCGTTCCCCTCCCTCTTCTCTCTCTCTCGATCTCTCGATCTCTCGACTCTCCTTCGGCTCCATGGACACCAAATCGGACGACGTCACAGTGCCTCCAAACGGCTCGTTAAATCGGCGTCACTGCGGAAGAGCTCCGCGGCTGGGGCGGCGCGAACCTTGGGCTCGAGATCGAGATATGGCAACCATGTTCGCGAGCTGGTGTGCTCAAGGGAAAGGCTGTTTTACAGCTCGCGACCATGGTTGAGCCCAAGCCCATTCAGAGAGAAAATATTAAACCAGCCCGCGACCACGATTACTCGAGGTCGAGCTCCGTGCCATGCCGGGCGTGAGCCTTGGTCTCGAGCTCGGCGGCCGAAGGCGGCGATGCGACGGTAAACGGCCATCTCCAGGGTTTTCTATCGGCGCAGTTCGCGAGCACCGGACGAGCCTTCCGGACCAATTTAGAGGAAGAAGAAGAAAGAAGAGGGCAACGAGTTATGGCGCCACGGCCCCGGCTGCGGACGGATGGGGATGAGGAATTGCGGGGGAGCTGGAGAGAGAGAGTCGAGAGGTAGGGATCGGGGACAGACATGAGAGGAGAGAGAAAAGTGGGCCCCATGCAGACAATTTCCTGAGAAGTGAGCAGAGAGACACGTGTCGCTCTCTGAATGGGCCCTGTGGGTAACCCAATATTTTCTGCTCATAATAAGTATGAAAGGACGCCGATTATAGATTAATTTGCTAAAGAAAATATTAAATTTGAAAAAGTAATCTTAAATGAAGGAGCAAAAAGAACAACGGAGACAGAGAAAAGGACGGCCAGTGGTAGGGAAACAGACAAATCGAACGGACAGGATTCGGCAACGAGGGAATCAGCCAAAGTCAAGAGCACTTCCCAGAGGAAGCACGCCAAATGCACCCGAAAAGACGGCACGCGCAAACGCGGGGATGCCCGCGACGCGCTGGACCGCCAAAAATCGCGTGTGGGCTTAGCGAGGCGGTTAGCTGCTGCCAACTGGTGCTGCTGGTGCGCACTGCGCACCATGTGGTCGGGGTTCCGAGACCCACGCGCAAAAGCCCCCGGTTGAATTGGTCTGTCACGGACGAACCCGCGATCCCCGGATACGTTCACGCCTCCCCGCCTGGCACGTGCCGCCTTCTTCCCCCTCATTGCTGGCACGTGGGTTAGTGTGGCCTAGCATGCCAGTGAGATGACAGTTTGATTTCCCAAATAAAAGAATCGCATGAAAGTATTAGGTAAATACGCAAAACGGACGTTGCGTGCAAGTACTATGTAAACACGCATAAATTTTATTTTTTATTTTTCTTAAAACACTTATAATATATAATGCGCATATTATGTGACTAAAGACTGAAATAAATAAATTTTGTTATTAAGCTCCATGATTTAAAAAAATTTAAAAAATTTTCGTTTCATTTGAAATAATTAGTCGATAGAAAATGTTTTCAATATCGATAATAAATTATAATGAAATATCTTCACAAACGATGTAAATATTTTTCGTTAATTCATTTTTATAAGCGATATAAGTGAATATCTTTAGGATTCTTTTTTTCAAATCGTTTATTTTCTACGAAACAAATAAAGTCTAAAAACATATGTTCACATGTATTTATATGAAAGTCAAACAACCGACAAGATTATCCTCAATAAATCATCTCCTAAGTATGAGCAATTCTTACATGCATCTTCACGCAAGTTCTACACGTACGAGCTATTAGATCACGTGATCCCATGCGAATCAACATAATAGATTTATAGTTTGTTTAAAAGTACTTTTTCATGGTCTAGCATCGATGTACAATTAGAGGAAATTACAATTCTTTAGATCAAATGGACTTCATATTTTCCTAGATTTATAGCTGGAGGAAATTTCCTTTGATGGGTCGTTGGTGAATTATAAATATGGGTCCGACATTGGTGAATTTTAAATCATTCGCATTTATATATAATCACGTTTGTAGTCGAGTAATATTCATAATTTGCGACCTACCAATCAAAGGCATGATCTGAGTGAGGAAAAAATAGATCAAGCAAGAAATATATGTGTGTAGGAGGACAGTGTACCCTTTTAGTTTTCTACCATGAATGTGGCTTACACCAATTTGCGTTGGAACCATGATTACTAATTTAATTTAAAAAGGAGGACTATAGGAGTTCATTATGTTTTATCCTAATCCCATCAATTTATTTCATTATGATCAGTACATCAAACCTCTACTGCCCATTGGGCCCTCTTTTGTTAGGAGGAAATGGCCTAAAAATCGAATCATAATTTTGGGTGCTATCATCTTTTTCTCATGAAATTTGGCACCATGGGCTGGAAGTGTATTCTCATCTAGCCAATTGAGGGGATATCCGTTATGCTCTGTTTATTTCGTAAAAAAACAAATGATTGAAAAATATTTTTTTAGAGAATCGTGTATATCAATCAGAATAAGTAGACAATATAAAATATTTTCATTCTTGACAATAGTTTATGTCTAAAAATTTTCGTGCGTGATGATAAATCATTTATGCAGAGAACATTTTTTTGAAAATAATGATAATAAGCATAACTACCTAGTAGTATGAATTCCATATTATCTACCAACACTTATCTAAAAGAACTTAAACCACCGTTTTGCTGTTGACAATTTCTTTGGCGAGTTGTCCAACTGTTCATTCCATCGATGACTTCTGTTGTTCATCCAATTTTTGCTATTATCAACTAAGTCAATTATAACCATAAGTTAATCATTTTTTGGTGTCACACAATAATTAAAGCAAAGTTTGAACACTATACTCGTGAATTTTCATACAAACAGCAATTGCCAATCGAATTTAAACAATAACTGCAATGCTGCCACACTATTAATATTTTGATTGGTATATCTTTTCGTGTTGCCTAAGAAAAGATGCTCGCCACTTACCCAGAAAGAAAAAGACACTAGCCTTGGATTTGGATTGATGTGTTACTAATCTCTTTTGAACAAAAATGAAGGTTAAAGTACATATCAACATCTGAACTATGTGGTAAGTGAATATTTAGCAATCGCAAGGAATTACATTGAAACGTCATAAATAACAATGATAATCATCAATTATGAGTCATAAAATAGTCACATCATACCCTTTGTAATGCACCCCAATCAATCTTAGACATCAAGTTTTTTTTAAAAATTCATTTTTATCTTTACTTTTTTCGCAATTTATATGAGTGGCCCTGATCGCTTCTGGTCTTTCTATCTTTGAATTGCTTTTCATTTACTTTCTTTCTAAAATCAATAAAAGACCTTCCCAACCTTTGTCGACCGACTCATCGATATATTCATATTTTAAAAGATATTTCATCAACCCTTTCCAGTGAAACAGCATGGTAAGGATAAGAAAGTGAGGAGTGGTCAAGACTCAGACTTTGACGCGCTGTTTTAAACACGAGGTTGAAATAAAAAACAATTTCTCTAGAAACCTATAAAGGATCCGTCGGCCAGTGACCCATTGGCACTTGTTAAAAAGCTCAATGGAGAAAGTTGCCTTTTTCAAAGGAGTTATCCTATTTCTCTAAAAGGCAGAATTTCTCCTCTATTTCTTTGTATTTCAAAGGGATCATGGGTCGTGTTCGTTTGAATGAAATTTATTTTAGCAAATTAGCTTTCTAGACTTTCACGTGTTTGGTTTGTTTAAAATAAATACCCAATATAAAACTATTTAAATATTCATATTTAGGCTCCGTTTGTTTTGTATAAAAATATAGCTTTTGAAAAATATTTTCATGGAGTTGTTTTGTGGAAAAAGACGATATTTTGGGTGTTTGACTGAAACTTGAAAACTAACTGCAAAATATTTTCTGCCATTTGATATGAAAATTATTTTTTCCATACACGCCTTTTAATAATTATTTTATTTTTGTAATTTTATTTTTAATTTAAAAAATTGATTTTTAATTTTTATTTATCTTTTTAATTTTTAATTTTATTTTGTTCATTTCTTCCTTAGCTGGCCCTTGAACAAGTAGCATGTGCTCCATAGTACTACCATCGCATGCTTGTCACCAACCCCCGACACCTAGAACACCTTCTGCAATATCGACTCTAAGTATGTTGCGTCCCTGCATAGCGCTATCTGCCCTTCCTTCACTGACAATGCCATCTTGTGCAGTTTCATTGCCTTCTCCATCACCAAGATGTTTGAGCCAGTGCGAAGAGCAGCTACATGAGCCGCCCGACCAATTGGAGTACCACTAGCCTGGTCTTCGTGCTCTTTGAAACTGATATTTGGATGAGCGAGTAGGGCGAGATCAGTCTCTAGAGCGACTAGGTTTAGCATTTAGAGGAGGAGTTGCTCACACTCTGCGATCACGAACTTCGTTTCGACATCTATGGCGATTGATTTTGCGACATCCCAATATTCTGACATTTGTAAGATCATTGAATTTGATGGATTTTTAACCATGAATTCTTTTTTGATAAATAATATTAGATTTTTGAGATTTAAGGGACATAGTTAGATGTTAATTTATTGAATTGAAAATGATATTAGAAAATTCTAAGGCTTTGGACATCGGAAATCAAGATGGATTAAGCGAGCTTGGAGAATCGAGTCGTAGAATCGAAGCGCCGAAACTATTCGCACTCGATCCTAGTCCTGGCTGAACCTTAGAAGTGAATTTACTAGTTTACCCCCTAAAGGTAAATTTACTAATTTTCCCTTTTCCTTGAAATGACCATTTTACCCATTTCCAAATTATCATTTTACCCTTGATGCTAAATTATCAAAGTACCTTCAATCATTTGTGCTAAATGACTAACCCACTCTTGCTTGTGAAATGACCATTTTACCCTTAGCATTTATGAGCTAAAGGACAAAATCATAACGAGCATTTATGACTTGGTCTCACCTCATCTACTTCATACTTTTTCCTCTCTTTTCTCTATCTTTCCCCCTCTTTTTCCCCATTTTGGTCATGACCCTCCTCTCTTCCTCCATTTTTTGGCCGACCATCTCTCTCTCTCTCCCTTAACCTCTATTTTCTTTTGTTGCTGCCCGCTCCAAGCACTGTTGTTCATCATCGTGCCATCGCGAGTTATCATTGCCGTGTTGTCACTGAGCCAACCACTGCAAGCCGTGCCACCCCATCATCATCACTATCGTCCTCCATTACTACCACCGTAGCACCACCCGAGCTACGCCATCCTCCGTCACTATACTATCATAGGCGCGCCGTTGTGCCTCATCGTCGTGCAACTGAGTTGTGTCATCGTCGAGCCGCCCATGCACCGCCTGTGACGTCTCGAATTTTGAGAATAATATTGGATTTTTAAGGTTTAAGGGGAAATTATTGGACGTGATTTTATTAATTTGGAAAGGGATTAAGAAAATCCTAAAGCGTCAGTCGTAAGAATCAATCAGTTCAATCGAGTTGTAGAACCTAGCATCGAGTGTTAGGAGTATGCTCTAAACTAACCATGTGATGGTACATGTAGTCATAAATATTGTACTATTGGTTTTATATAATGGCAAGACACTTGTTTTTTCATCC